>JASDQU010437325.1:88516-99532 GCA_032191745.1 Picea mariana | reverse complement strand
TTACGCATACTAGTCATGATCCCTTCCTCTTCTCAGTCATTAATTTTATAGATTTCTTCTTAGTGACCACTTTTCATTTGCACGTTTAATTCGTTTTATTAAAAAATAATTAGGAAATACTCCCCCCCATACACTTGTCACCCGATCCCTTAGTTGCACCAGAAACTCACTTATTTAATTTAATTAATGTCAATTTCCCTCACCCATCCTAAAAGCGTTCCTAAAAACACTCCTTGTTGTCCCTTTATTCCATCTATTTCATTTTTAAATATTGAGGCCTTTCTAAAACTTATTTGTGTTTCATTTAGAAAAGTTCCTTAGTTGGACTAGACTAGATTCCTTTCTGTGTTTCCACATTCCTTTTTACATTCATTTCCTTTCTTGTCTAATTTCCAATTTAGCATGTCTTGTACATAATCGATAATTAAATATTCAAATAAAATATTTATCTTGTAATTCTTAACTTGATTTTTCTTAATCCCCCTTTTATTATTTGATTATTTAGTTTTTACTCTTTTTACCCTATTTAGACCTAGGTTTAATTTTTAACTAGGCTTATAAATTTTAAGGGAATTTCATAATTAGCAAAAATTAATCATTCAATATTTATTTTAAGGCCGACCATGTTGAAAAAATTATTGTTTTCTAGGCACCTAGGTTCATTGACTCACCTTTATTAAAATTGTGATGTGCCCTTCAAGATGCACTATGTGCTCCAATGGTGTCACTTGCGTTTATTCATGTTTTATTTATGAGACATTCCCTTCAATATGCACTACGTTCTCCAAGGGTGCCACTCTCCTTTGAATGATTTTATTAGTTGTCCAACCCTTGGAGTCAATACTGCATCAGGCGATCTTGTGAGAGACTAAGGGCCTCTAAGGAATCAAGACCCCGCCTTATTACATGCCCCTTAAAATATTTATGAGCTATTGTCTCAGTCTTCCCTCATAGAATCATGGATATCTCGAGCTAGGTAATCGTTAACCTACAATTCCATCCACGGTGGGAGTGCTAGTACACTGTGGCAGGATTGCTTTCACACCTCTCCCTGAATACTAGGTTGTTGTGCATGGCCCCTTTACTCCCTCTTTGAGTCTGATTAACAAGAAATATTCAACCTACATCCATCAATGAAATACGACCAATGATCCATAACAAGATCATAATATACCCAATCATATGTCACATATGCATAAATAAAAATACCCAAACCATATACATTCCACTCCCTAACTCGATTTGAATTCCAAGGAGGTCCATTGATGCCATCGACATCCTCAATCTGTCAAGTGCCCTGCACATTGAAGAGAAACCCATCAATAAAACCTATTTATAAAAATATATTAAATAACATAACATCATAATCGATAAGGATCATCATCAGAATCCATAAGAGAAACATACAACCATATACAAAACCGGATCACGTGCACGCAAGTGTCCTCAAAGAATAAGTCAAATCATGTGCGCACAAGAGAGGGATGTTACATACACCCCCTCTTGGTTTAAAATTCATCCCAAAGTTTCACAGTATATGTGAAGTAAATAAAGTATCTGACAAGATCCAAATGTTTAACTAATAAACAAAAATGGAAACTATTGGCGCATATCATATGCGTCCTCCCAAGTAGCCTAGTGTGGAGAATAATTGATCCAATAGACCTTGACCTAATCAACTATTTGACATCATAGTTTTCAAATTCAATGGTCCAAAATGAAGATTGGTTCCGTCATGATTGCACCCTCATCTGACACCTGTAAGTAACTCATGTCAATCACATGTGTATGATCACTAACATATTGTCTCAAAATAGATACATGAAAAACATCGTGCATACGCCTCAAGGAATGAGGCAAGGATAGCCAATAGGCCACAATCCCTTTCCTTTCCACAACTTCGAAAGGTCCCCAAACCGAGGAGAGTGTTGAGCACCATTTCCCAATTTGATCAAACTCTTTTGCAGTTTCCCCCACAAGAAGACTCGATCACCAAATTCATAATTATGGTCAACGCAATGTGCATCGACATAAATCTTATGTCAATCCTGCACTTCTTTGATCCCTTGTATTAATGTTTTCATTTGTTCTTCCATTTCTTGGATTGCTTCTGGTTCGAGCAAGACTCTATCCTCAAGTCGATCCCATCTCAAGGCATTCGACATGGTCACCCATAAATAAACTCAACAAAGCCATCCTTATGGTGCTTTGCTAGTTATTGTGATATGAAAACTCTACCATTGAAAAAAAATCCTCCCGACGCTTTTGTTGGTCCATCACGTACATACGGAACATATATTCCAAGATTTAGTTCATTCTTTATGTCTTCTTGTATGTCTCTTGGTGATACGTTGTACTAAATTTAAGTGGGGTGCCCAAGGCCTCTTGGGAACTAGTCCAAAATAGTTCGGTAAACACCGATCCTCTTAGGCATGCCATGAAATATCACAATCTCATTGGATAAGAACTCTATCTCTGCCTAGCACCTGATACATCCTCCGCACAGGGTTAGAATGTCCACTCTTCGTCAGAGTGTCTACTACTAGGAAAATTGATTCGCCCCTCATTGTCGTCAACGACAATCCCACAATAAAATCCATCGAAATGACCTCCCATTTTGATTCCGAAGTCGCATGGTTGTAGTAATCCTTTCATATGTCTATGTTCATCCTTAACTTGCTGACATTCTAGACATATCTCAATGTAGTTGACTATGTCTGCCTTCATTCCTTTCCATAAGAATAAGAGATGAAGGTTTTCCCTCATCTTCATGACTCTTGAATGAGCCATGTACGTTGCACTATGAGGTTTTTTTAAGATCAAAATTGTCAAATCGTCGTTAGGCAGTACATAAATTCAATTATTATACCTCATTAACCCATCATTGTCCACAGTAAATCCATCAAATTTTTGGTACCAACATGGTGTCTTGTCCAATATTTTCCTTATCCTCTTTATGTCAGTCATCATCGTGTTGTAGTTATAATATTTTCACAAAGATTCATCTGAAGAGGTATCGTTGAAAATACGTGTGGTCTCTGAATCAATGCATTTTCCACTCTATTCATTGTTCCTTTTATTTAGGTGATCTTAAAATTGTACTCGCTAAGCAGTTCTGACCAATGCTTTTGTTGCGCGTTCAAGTCACTTTGCGTAAAAATGTGCTGCAAACCACAATGGTCTATTTTTTTGTTTGAACATACGTCCAATCAGGTAGTGTCTCCACACTCTCAAGGTATAAAAAATGGCCAATAACTCCAAATCATGCGTCACGTAGTTCTCCTCATGCTTTCTTAACTTCCTCTAGATGTAAGCGATCACTCGATCCTGTTGCATCAAGACTCCTCCTAAGCCTTCCTTGGATGCTTCTGTGCATACCAAGAAGTCCTCAGCCATGTCAGGGACTTTTAGTATCAACGTTGGCGTCAAAAATTCCTTTAGCCTTTGAAATTATTCTATGCATTTCTCGATCCATACAACTTCTTATTTTTCTTCTGCAATTCTATAATCATATTCGCTATCTTTGGAAAAAAAAACCTTCAATGAACCATCGATAATATCCAACTATACCCATGAAGCTACGTACTTTTGGTGCGTTCCTCGGTGCAATACATTCCATAATATCCTCTACCTTCATTGTATCCATAGTGATAGCTTCGGTGGAGATAACATGCCCTAAATAATGAATCCTTGATTGATAAAAGATAATTTAAATAGTTTCTCGTAAAATTTATTCTCTCGTAAACATTGTAGTACCAAGTGCCAAGGTTCATCAAGTTCTTTTGTCGTCCGATAATATATCAAATATCATCAATGAATAATTGAACAACTTGTCCAAGTACTTGCAGAACACCCCATTAATCAAGCTCATGAATACCCCTGGGGCGTTTGTCAATACGAACGGTAAAACAATAAACTTGGAATGCCCAAACCTCATCTTGAATGCGGTCTTATGAATGTCTTCCTCCTTGATCCATAATTGGTGATATATTGATCTCATGCAATCTTTGAAAACATCGTCGCGCCCTTCATTTGGTCAAACAAATCATCTATTCTTGGCAACAGATACTGGTTCTTGATCCTTGCCCTGTTCATTTGATGGTAGTCAACACAGAGTCTCCACGACCCATCCTTCATTCATATGAAAGATAACATGTGAACCCAAAGGTAACACACATGGATGTATAAGTACTAGGTCCAACAATGCCTTCAATTGCATTTTTAACTTCTGTAACTCAGATGTTGACATCTGATAAGGAGTTCTTTCTATCGGCTCAATTCCAAATTTTGAGTCCATCGTAAACTCCAATCTCTCTTCCTGCGGAAAGCCTACTAATTCTTGTAGAAATACATCAACAAACCATCGTACTATTGGAAGGTTTTCTAGTGCTTTCACCTCACCCTTGTTGTTTAGCGCTAAGATTGCAGATAACTTGACTCCCTTGTGCATGCTCTTCTATAGCACCTAATTCTATCTAAATACTTGATGATTTTACCTGATATCTCAAGCATAGTGGATTAGTGCTCATCCTAGCGGTTATTCATCACTGTGTGAATCCCATGAACCTTTCCCAACTCTCCAATTATAGTGTGTTTGGTTGATCTGACTGCTCTGACCCTCTCAACTAGACAATCTCACTGGTAATGTGTCTCTCCACACATCCAACATCTGGTCCTTGAAGTAGAAGTTGTTGTCCTACTAGGGGTCATCATTCTAATTGGTATTGTAGGCGTCCTGCCTTGACCCTTGCTGATCACCTCTTCCTCAGTTATGAGGGCCTTTTGGACCATATCGAGCAACATCTAAGGCATTAATATCCTCATTTTTTCATGAATGTCAATGTTTAAGGCCATCACACTCTCTTTCACCTTTATCATCTTCGTGCTCGTATGTGGAGCATACCTAAGTAGCTACAAGAATCAGGCCTCATACTCGGGCATCGTATGACTGCCCTTTCATAAAGTGTTGAATTCATTGAGTTGGCTCGCAATGAATTCCTCAGACAAATACCTCTCCCGGAACCACTCCTCGATAGTTCCCATGACACCTCTTCGACGACCACAGTCATTTGTGGTAGGAGCATCTTCCACCATAAAAGAGTGCTCCCCCTTCAGTTGAAATACTACCATGAAAACCTTCATGTTGGAGGTGTAGTCATCAAGTGCAAGGCACATCTCCATGTTCTCTAACCTTGCCTTGGCGGCTGTGTTTTCCGTGCCACCCAAGAACTCGGGAAACTTCCCCTTCTCGGGCTCTCTACGAAAGCTAACTCTACCAGTTGTAGCATGTTGAAAAACCTTATTAGGTACATGCACCCTAGCCTCATCTCTATGTAGGCGGTTAATCAAGGCCTCTGACATCCTCTCAAAGGACATCATCATACCAATCGTATCATGCACGACAATCTTCTCATGCTCAATGACTTGTTCTTATCCTTGGGGATTGGACCCCACTGGCATGGGTGCTATTGGAGGCATCACACCTCCGCCCTTAGTACCATGTCGTCTACCTCCACGACGTCGTCGAACCTGAATTACAACATGGAAATGTTAAAATTTTAATTAGCTCTAAGTTATTAATCAAGCGTTTAATACATTGGAAGGCATGGCAATCCACAATTGTAGGGTTGAACCCATTTTGATACCATATGTAATGACCCCGTTGTTACGATGAAAAAAGCGACATACAATACATAATTTTTTTTTTTATTTTTACGTTAGGATATTTAAAACATCACAAATAATAGCAATATCATCGACACATCACCCAATATATTAACAAAACAATATTAGTACATTAACAATCAATCACGACACAAAGATGACACATCATCACCATGAATAACAAAACGCATATCGACGCATTAACAAAAAAATAGAAACCCATAATCATTGCATTCATACAATAAATAATGACGCATAATAGTATGAATCATAAACCACTCAACTCATCCCATAAGATAAATGATCATATAACACCAGGATAACATGAGATATCATAATGATAACTTAAGGAACATAAAGATAATCATAATAATGACATAAGATACTACCCACCCAACCTACCCTTCAAGGTTAGGACCTCGAGGACACATAAGAAATGCTCAAGCCCAAGTTCCAATTGATTTTAACCATTTAAGGTCTCAGGGATGACGACTATTCTGAGGAACAAGGTGGTGTCTACAACCCAATAAGACAATTAAGTCATAATCAACTAGATCAATCCAACAACCTAAAAATCAATTATTCAAGCGTAAGGGTCATGATCAACATATCATCATACATCACACCTAATTCATGATGCAGAAGTATTCTAACTAATCACATAACCATTATACATCAGATTAAATCCAACACATGGGAGCAATTATCAGATATATTCATAGCGCAATATTCCAATCACATAAACACAATCATCTGTCACATTAATTTCATTTCATGCACAAAGTCTACCATCTAAGCAATCATTCATTACATCATAAATTCACTACACATGAGAACTCTAATCACAACATTCAATCATACCTCAAAAATGTTTAAAGGTGCAGCAGGATATTCTACTAACCCTATCATTTTCCAAGCAACAAGGTAGGTAAGAAGAATGGGATAATCATTAAGATTAATAAATCAAGAGTGAAACTCAACTTAATCTCAGGTAGCATAACTATACCACTCCAATCTATAAGGGTAACTTCTAGGAGCTTGTAAGGAAGAGTCAAATTACATAATCATCAAGGGAACCCACAAGAAGATAAAAAATGCTTAATAAATAATTCAACTAATATTTTTATTAATGCATAAACCACTTGGGTTTGTTTTATTCCTCACGTAAAGGCTCTTAAGGTTTAAGGTGTAGATCAAATTTTATCAAAGTTGCAAAACTCAAAAGGTGCATCGACAATATATAACTGGATTAGTAAACTTACCAACTAAGTCTCAAGATCCTATTATTTTGCTTAGCATTAACCATAACGTGAGAATTGCACCTATCTCCATAGAAAATTTTACGTGCACAGAGTAATAGATTTTTCAAGCAAAGGATCCAATGAAAGGGGTTCTCACGAGGCATCAACCTATATCCATTCATCATTATTTGGTCATTAATCACATACATTGCAAGTTTGGGATTCAATCTAAAGTATGCTAATTTCAACAGGGACTAGATTTAGCACAATAATCAATGAGAAATCTATGAATGATTGGTTATAAAAATCTATCTTGAACTATCAAATTGCAACATAAATCATTGGCACCATGAACCAATAAATTATGCAACCAAAATAATTTTATATTTTCCAGCTCAATAGAGGATGCACTTAGTAAGATACAAGACATTTGATATCTAATTATAAGATTATAGATGAGTTTATCCATATTACACTCACCGCACAAGAATGTACAAAATCCTAAAGCTTTTAAGGAAAATAATTTTAACCATCATAAGAGTGTGAGGCCTCAAAAAAGTAGATAGTCATCACAATGAGGTAGCAACTGAGGCAAGACAATATTCGTTGTAAACTAAACAATGAGTGCAGTTGTGGACTAAAGGTCAGATTAAAGGTATAAACATGTTCTATCTTCGACCATAATTCAAAGTTGTAATATGACAAACATCAAATGCAACTACAAAGATTCTCGCTGTGCATAGGATTGGACATCCTACCAGAATTATAAACACCTAGTTTCATTTAATACTGAGCAACAAGTAGAGTATTGTTTCAAGAAACTTGACTCTATGCTTACTTCAGAGATCGACCCTCCCAACGACAGGAAATCAGAATGATAAGCACTCAAATTTGGTCATTGAGAGGTGTTCAAGATTGGGAAAAATGGGGAAAAAACCTTTTAAGGACACCAACAAAGGGGATAGGGACAACTGTTAACAAGACCAACCTGTCGTGTTTCTTGTGCCCACTACTATTCATATTAAAGAATACAATCATCATTTCAGGATCCCAACTCATCGAGAAGAGAGGGAGCCACACTGCAATAAGCGAATGGCTTAAAGAATTCTCAGTTGGTTGTTCAAACAAGACTGCGATTTGAAAGCTCAGAGTGCATTCATCAAGTCTATGATTTGGGGAAGCTCAAGGGCAATTCAACCATTACATTTGGAGGAGGCTTAGGTTAGTAAAACACCTAATAAAGGTAATGACTGAAGGGATGAATTGAACAAAATTAATTCCCACAAACATAGATGATTCAAGAAATTTTTAAAACGCCCGGATGAAATGAGCATTCATCTCTTCCTATTCCATTCAATTTCAACATATTTTTTCAGTTTAAGCACATCGCTTACACTCCCCTTTCCACGATTTTAGATTCACATTCACCATTCCTGTGCACTGTACCCATTTAAATAAAGAAAGAAGTACACTATAAATTCTGAGGCAAGGTAAAATAAGAATGGGATTTGAATTTGGCTGAAGAACACCAGGTAAGAGCCAACATCCCCCTCCCCATACACACAACATCCTTACATCCTGGAATCCATAGAGGAAAAGGATACAATGTCAAGCAAAAGGTCCAGGCATAAGTGTAAGCTCCCAAGGAAAATGCAGGAAATCAAGGGTAGAACGCAGGGTGCTCTATTCCCCAACACACTGGCTACCCTCCCATGTCAAGGACACATGGAAAAGTGGTATGACACAAGGGATATTGACTCACATAAAAATCACAGAGATAAATAAAAATGCATAGCAAGCAATAATGTTAGGTTACCATCTCCTACTCAAACTTAAGCAACATCTTTGTGAGCACTCCCGTCCACATCCAAACCAGGAAGATGATTGTTGGGATAAGAATGCAAAGGATAGAATGGGTTACATGTTGGGAGCAAAGGAAAAATATTGAGGACAAAGAAAAATAATAGGATACACCATTTCCAATCATGGAAGGAAACTATTAGAAGACTCACCATGTACAAAACCATTGAGGGTATCACAAGGGAGATACGACATGGGAGAAAACATGTTGAGCTAAAATTATTTTCAAAAGGGGGAGAGGACATCAAGGAACCCAACGTGTAGAGAAACACACAGTTGGCAGAAGTTGTGCAAGAGAAAAAATAGCAGCACAACTTCTCATGGAACAACACAAAGGTAATAAATTGCAGAGAATGCAAGGAATATAAGTCACATCAGGAGCATTCAACAACTAACCTTATTCACCAGACCATCAATCAATTTACTAATTCTAAACGTATACATAATAAAAACTTTATATAATGCAAATAAAAATGAAAATACCGTGATTGAAGTCAAGAATCCGATGAAGTTTTCCCATGCTTATGTTCCATCTAGCTCCTCACTTGCTAATCGTGATGACTTCACTGGTACCTCCCAGCCAACGCTAGGGGTACTCTTCTTCCCCCTTATCCCTCGGAGCCACAAATGAGCCACACACAACCACAACCAAAATACTCTAGCTCCAAGCTCGCCTCGCAAGGTCGAGCTACCATCCTCTCTCTCGAGCTGGGTATCCCAACTCTCACAAGTAAACTCAATCAAAGCATTTTTAACATCATAACTTTACGCATACCATTCATGATCCCTTCCTCTCTCAGCCATTATTTTAATATATTTTTTCTTAGTGATCACTTTCCACTTTCACATTTAATTCATTTTATTAAAAATTAATTAGGAAATACTCTCCCCCGTACACTTGTCACTCAATCCCTTAGTTGCACTAGAAATTCACTTATTTATTTTAATTAATGTCAATTTCTCTCACACATCCTAAAAGCCTCCTAAAAACATTCCTTGTTGTCCCTTTATTCCCTCTATTTCCTTTTTAAACAATGACACCTTTCTAAAACTTAGTTGTGTTTCATTTAGGAAAGTTCCTTAGTTAGACTAGACTAGATTCTTTTCTATGTTTCCACATTCTTTTTTACATTCATTTCCTTTCTTGTCTAAGTTCCAATTTAGCATGTCTTGCACATAATCAATAATTAAATATTTAGATAAAACATTTCTCTTCTAATTCTTAACTTGATTTTTCTTCATCCCCCTTTTATTAGTTGATTATTTAGTTTTTAGTCTTCTTACCCTATTTAGACCTAGGCTTAGAATTTTTAAGGGAATTTCATAATTAATAAAAATTACTTATTTAATATTTATTTTAAGGCCGACCATGTCAAAAAAATTATTTTTTTCTAGGAACCTAGGTTGATTGAACCACCTTTATTAAAATCGTGATGTGGCCTTCAAGATGCACTACATGCTCCAAGGGTGTCACTCAACTTTATTCATGTTTTATTCATGCAACATGCCCTTCAAGATGCACTATGTCCTCCAAGGGTGCCACTCTCCTTTGACTAATTTTGGTAGTTTTCCAACCCTTGGAGTCAATACTCCATCAGGCGACCTTGTGAGAGACTAAGGGCCTCTAAGGAATAAGGAACCTACCATATTGTGCACCCCTTAGAATCTTCATGAGAGACTGTTTCAATATTCCCTCACGACATCATGGATCTGTCGAACTAGGTAGTCATTAACCTACAATTCGAGCCACAATGGGATTCCCAGTAGGATGTGGCAAGGATGTTTCCACACCACTGCCTCAATACCTCGTTGTTGTGCATGGCCGATTTACTCCCTATGTGAGTATGATTAGAAAGTAATCATCATCCTGCATTCATCAATGAAACACTATCAATGATCCATAACAACGTAATAATATACCCCATCATATCTCAAATATGTATAAACAAAAATACTCAAACCATATACATTCCACTCTTTGACTCGATCCAGAGTCCAAGAAGGTCCATTGATGCCATTGACATCCTCAATCTATCAAGTGTCTTGCACACTCAAGAGAAACCCGTCAATAGGACCTGTCTATACAAGGATTGTTGAAATAATGTAACTGCAAAGAGTATTCTTATTAGTATTGATATTTTATGCATAGGATCAATCCCCATTGTGGATTGATCATGTCGGATATTGTAATAGGAACAAATCCACTTTTGCGGATTGGTCAAAAGACAATTGTAATAGGCAGAATAAGAAG
>JASDQU010437325.1:47270-60170 GCA_032191745.1 Picea mariana | reverse complement strand
AGTGCGTTGAGGAGGTTGAGCAGTTGAACTTTTGTTTCTCGGTTGTTCAGAGTTTGGGTGAATTATTCGAGCCGTGCAGGTGAGTGCAGGTCGAATTTGAGTCTCAGTAGCAAGTCTGAGAAGGGGAAGGTTGAAACTGTTGTGAGCGTGAATGCGCAAGGGTCAGAAGACTTCAACATTCTTGGAGGTATTTGAAGGCCGAGCACCGGGAACGTATTCGAAGACTCTCTGAAGGAGTCAGATAGAGAGATAAGATCAGGAGGGATAGTCCCTTTACTTCAGTTGCGTAGGACGAAGGTGGTGTAGCGGAGGCTTATCAAGACGAAGAGAATCGATGGCGTGAAACTGCAGTGAAGTTCTGCGAAGTCCCGAGGACCGTTAGATCGTGGAGAAGTTGCCCGGGAGATAACCCGTATATGTAGGCGTGGAGAGAAAGTATCTTGGACTTCGGAGTTTCGGTATTCGGGGATTGGTAGGACAAGAGTTTTACACCTCGTGAAATCCCGAGTTGCGTTTTCCCGAAGTGATCCGAGCCGTCGATCGGAGAAGGGAGACGTGGCGTAGAATCCCTGGGAGTCGGGATTCGGCGTTCGGCGTTTCACAGGACAAGAGTTTTATACTCTTCAAAATTGCGACCGGCGATTTCCCGATTCAACCTGATCCGTAGATCAGAGAGAGGACACGTGTCGCGGGATCCCTGGGAGTCGGGGTTCGGCGTTCGGCGTTCTTGGAGACAAGAGCTCAAGTTCTTTGAAATCGTGACCGGAGATTTTCCGAATCGACCAGAGCCGTCGATCATAGCTGGACAGGTGGCACGAATCCAGAGTTTCGGGGTTTCGGCGTTTGGGGTTTTGTGATACAAAAGATTTATGCCCCGGAAAGTCGCAAGTTGCGATTTCCCGAAGTAACGGGAACCGTCGATCCACGGAAGGACGCGTGGTAGCAGATCCCGGATATCGGGGTTCGGCATATCGGGGTTTTCGACACCAAGGAAACTTGCATCATGGATTCGCGATCCGCGAAGTCCCGAAGAGGACGTGGCAAGGTGGGTCCCCAAGACAGAGTGGGAGATAGGTGTCACGGCTTTAGACCTCACCATGGGATGCTGACAAGTGGCATCGAAGATTCGGGGTTCGGGGTTTTGTGTTGCGTGAGACACATAGCAACATAATCGCCGATTTTCCAAAAGGAAATTCCCCGAGAGGAAAGGGACGTTGACCGTTGACCATCGGGGTTCGGGATTTGGTCGTGTATGTGAATTGTGTTTGCGTGAACCGCGAACTCCCGAATCGCGATATTCCGATTTCCGAAGGAGGGGGAAGATAATGGGAGGAGCCTACTGTGGGTAGTGAACTCCCGAGGGAGTTGAAGAGTGTTGACTCTTCGGGCCCGTGAGAAATTGAAGGTCCTGGTGGAAGCAGCTAGCTCGGTGAGGGGCGGGTTGCGTCCCCAAGCATTTGATTACACCATCAAGTAGTTCATTTGAATTGTTTTTTGTTTTGAAATAAATCACATTTTCTCCATTAATGAAACAAAAATATAATTAGAAAGAATTTAAGAGAATGGTTGGAACCATATATAATTAACATTGTAAAAATAATGCATAATCAAGTAGGCATACCTTTCATGAATATAGTTTATGTTGGTGATGCTCCCAATCTCCAGAAGGAAAAATATAAGCACGATGCAAATGCGAATTAATTATAATCTCCAACCATGTAAAATGATTGGATGTTCGGTCAAACATTGATAAAAAAAAGTATGATTAGACTCCCCACCTTATGTCTACTCAAAGTTCTATCCCTATTCATAAATTTTTACATATGTTACTCTCCTTATTTAATTACATTTTTCATGGTACTTGGGCATTTCCCACAGTCGTTCCACCATAGTGGTGGTATGTACAATCTTGTGGACATGAGGCATTTGATTCACCCCAATTTTATCAGCAAGATCTAGACTTCGCCACCACCTATCAACTCTTGGGTACAGGCACAAGTGTCACCAATTTTCACATTCGGGACAAACTATTATTCCATCTAGTCCATCTTTGTGTTCATACAATTGAGCATGGAAAACGTATTTGGGAAGCCCACTACAGTCAAATGGAAAGACATTTTGGCATGGAGAAAACCGTAGTTGTTCTTTAGAAACATTTTTATTGGCCAAAACTGTGATAGGACGTCAGCAAGTATATCATATCTTGCACTACCTGTTCTATTGCCAAGCAAGCCATCAAGAATAAAGGGTTATACACCCTTCTTACTACTCCCGAGAAGCCTTGGAAATCAATCTCAATGGATTACATGTATGGAATTCCATCCACCAAGAAATATATTAAATACGTATTTGTGGTCATTAATGAATTTTCGAAGATGGCCATCCTCACATCCTACAAGAAGAATATCATAGCGACAGATAATGCCAAGCTCTTCTACGAATGAGGGTGGGTCCATTTTGGGATACCATAGACCATCATCTCCGATTGGGACAACAAGTTCCTCAACACATTTTGGTCGAGTCTCTGGTCACTATTGGACACCAAGCTCACTAAATCCATTTCTTTCCAGCCCCAAATAGATAACCAAACACAGGCCGTCAATGAGATTATTGTGCACATCTTGTGCATGTACAACTCTAAGCATCCACATTCATGGGATAAGAGTCTCCCCTATGTTTAGTATAGTTACAACAAGTCTCTCCATATCCCCACCAGCCATAGCCCATTTTAGGTGGCAATGGGATTCCAACCCTTGGGTCCCATTGATGTTGCACTACCTCTTGCCACCAGACAGACATAATCTTCCCATGTCCATTCTGAGACCGACAAATCCACCAATTCATTGAGTGGATTCAGCACATCCACCAATAGGTCCAAGAGATTTTGCATAAATCCAATGCTAAGTAGAAGAAATGCCATGATCAACACACGGTACCACACAACTTTTAGGTTGGAGACAATTTTTGGTTACATTTTCAGAAGGATCGTCTCACAGGGTCCCATATGAAGTTATTCCCACTTCACTATGGGCCTTAAAATATTTCCAAGGATATGGATAGAAATGTTTTTGAGCTCAACACTCCACCCTTCCTTGGCCTACACATAGTCCTTAATGTGGACCTCCCTCGGCCATATTTTCCACCATTATTGGACACCTCTGAGATTGCAGAATAGCTGAAACCAATAGAGCACAACCATGACTACATGGAACAAGAATCCACTAATAATATAGTGGAAACAAAGGTCAAGGGAACTCACCAGCAAATGATCCAACTTTATATGGTTGTCAAGGTAGGGAAGCTCCTACATCAATGAAAGTGGCTCACCCAGGGGCAAATCCAGCAAAAGTTTCCTTACCTAATGGGGGAACTCAAAAAAACATATACCATTTCTTCCTAAGGAGGGAGTATTGATCTAGGTGGATATTGGTGGCTACCCACCTATTCCAACTTGCTCCTCTTGTTCATTTTACTTCAACATGTTCTTATGTACTTCTTTGTAATTGTGGGTTCTACACTTTTGGGGCTGTCTGAATCCCTACACATATTCCATTTGGATACTAGTGGCCTCTCAAATAATACAACTGGATTATTTCATATCTTTTCATGTCAGCACATCTTGCTGTACTTCCGGGGCCATTTTCGAGCCCTAAATAGTGTTTTTTTGTCTCGCCACAGTCAAACTATAGATAGAGTCAGATTTTGTTAGCTTAATGTGTATTTCTCAGAAATACCTTTCCAACAGGCTATCACGCACCTAAAATGGAGGTCGTATGCAAAAGTTACAACCCCATGAAGTTAAGGTACCAACTTACCCATAAGGGCCCACATGACTTTTGTCATTTCACCTCCTAGGGTTAGGTTTATGGATGTCTAGGGTTTTGGCATTCATGAGTAATGTCAAAAAGGCCTTTGGAGCCTCATTGTAATCATTCTTCTTAGAAGGATGCACGTAGTAGCCACATCTCTTCTCATAGATGATTTGAGCAAGTGTTTCAGTTCAAAAGTTTTATAGTTTCAGACTATTTCATTTATTCAATAGAAAATATGTTCACTGGATATCTGTGTTGTTCTTCATATCTCTTTGTTTATTGTATTAAGTTTTGTAATCAGTTCGTTCCAATCCTAAATCCAAATCAATGTCATATTACAGAATTAATATCCAAACAACATTTTGAAGATCAATTTATATATAGGTCTACAAGTATATTAAAAAAATGGTGCATGTGAAAATGTAAAAAGTGAAATGGTCATTTCAAACCCATGGGTTTAGGCAATTTTCTCATGGTTTGGGGAATTTTCCCATGGTATGTGGGGTATTTTTCCATGGTGTTGGTAATTAAATATTTAATTAAGGGAAGTGTCCATTCATGAAGAGTTATAAAAAGGTATAAAAAGAGAAAGCATTGAGAGAAAGTAAGCACGTGAAAAATGCATTATCAAAGATTGAATTGTGAAATTAGTTTTAGGTCATCTTGGCATTTTTGTGATACCTTTTTTTCTGGGAAGTTTTATACATTGAAATTTGGAAGAAACATAGAGGAGATATTGGTGTACATGTGGTACAAATATGAGATTTTTTTTTTTTTTTAAGTAAAAAAGATAGTACCTTCTATATTAAGTTACTAGAGAAACATTGACAAAATACACAGAGATATAGTCGTCCTAAGCCACCAAAAATGCTATCGTTTTACCGGAAACCAACATAGTTTGGAGTGAGATGAGTCTAGGAGGGTAAGCTAAAAACTTTTTTTCCCTCTTTCCTTCCTGAAAGAAACCAGGACAGATGGCCATAGTTCAAGTTTACATGTAGCAACAACATGATTAAACATAAAACAAACTAGCATAGGAGAACTTAGATACTCGATGACCTATCTCCCTTGCCTTTCTGCCACGTGGATCTGGCTGGGATGGCGAACGACTGTGCACACAATGGACATTTCCTCTTTGCTGGAGTATTGGAGTACGCATCAAGGAGCAAGCCCAGACGTTGTCCCATGAGGAGGGCTATGTGCTCCTGGTCTGCCATGTGGCCTCGGAGTTCGAACACTAGAGCCAGATGCTCTACACAGAGGAGTGGACCATGCAAGTCATGATTACCTACTTCTTCGAAGGTTTCATTCCCCACTTCCACGTTCATCCCTACTCTAGAATCGATCACATTTAGACCTGCTCCGACCGCATCCACCTTCATCCCTACTCTGGTCTCGTCCACATTCCTTTCTACACATGCATTGTCCTAAGCCTCATCCTCGTTCCTTTCCTTCTCAACATGGCTGGTGGGGCTATAATTACCCGTCCACGGTATCTCTTCAATAATAAAAATAGGGAATTCATCTGCTGGCTCACCTTTTGGACCACTGCCAGCCTATATATCTGGCACCATGGCTTGGGGTTCCAGGGTGGTCGCTAAGTCCTCCAGGTACGACGTTTCATCAACATAGCAGGTTGGAAACTCATCTGCAATGCCTCCCTCCAGACTGCTTCCAGGCTCAATTGCCATGGTATGAATGCTACGTTTTGTCCTAGGCTCAATGATAATGACGTGTAGTGCCAATTGGTCAGCACTTGCCCTCTGTCGGAGAATGGAAGTCACCATCGACAGAGTGCGCTCTAGCTTCTTCCTCCTTTGCCTTTGCTCTTTGTGGGTGTACCAGGATGAGCCTTGGCAAGGCCTGCCTCGTTTCCTTGTCATTGTTGATGAGTGGTGAATAAAAATATAGAGAGAATGCACCCAAATGAGAGTGAGCCAAGACAAGAGGGAACCAGAGCTACACCAAAGCTCCCAACCGGTGGGGAGGCCCAAAACGAGAGCGAACCAGCTCTGTCCAGGCTCTCAAATTTTCAAATTACCAAATGATGGCTTCGCCTGGCTTCCCATTAACCCTGTCATATTGAATGTTGTCTGAGCGAGAGCATTCACGTGAGGGAGGAGTCCCTCCTCCGTATAGCAGCTGTAATGGCTAACTACCATCGTAAATGCGGAGAGGATGGGTGGAAGCCAACAACATTTAAGCTGTGGCTTGATGATGAGCCATGTGGCAAGGCGTCACTACGTTTCACCCCATCTGGGGCTGAGGAGTCTCTATTTGCAAGGTCTCTGCATTGCCTTTAGAGATTTGTATCATCAGAGAGATGAGCTTGCCAATATATGAGTTCGGACTTAGTGTCAACTCCAGTATTTGCCAGGTGATCCGCAACTTTGTTTGCTTCTCATTTCACATGAGAAGGGATTAAAGTGAGATTGGGGTGGATAGATCCCCAAAATCCTCCATAAGTCCTAAGAATCTCCAGCTGGGGGAGATCCGCCTAGAGAGTTCGCAATGTAGGATTTTGGAGATGAGTTGGACAATAATTTGGGAATCTCCCTCAATGATGACCTGATGGTAATGGTTTTGAATGGCATCTTGGAGGCCTCTAACAAGGCTTATGAGCTCCACCACACTGTTTGCATTCTCACCCAAAAAGTTGACCATCAGGTGAATGATCTCACCATTGTGGTTCCAAAGGACTCTACCCAAACCTGTTGGTCCAGGGTTACCCCTGGAGGCCCCATCGAAGTTTATCTTGATGAAGCCTAATGGGGGTGGGGTCCATATCGTGGGGTTGTTAGCTCATCTGCCTTTAGTCTTCACCTGAGTTTTCACATGAATTTGCATGTCCCAGTCTCTAAGAATGTTTTCCTCCTCGAGAACACATTGCAGGTCTTCGTGGTGCCAAGATTCACTGTGGACTGTTTCTCAGATTAGCTTCTTAAACCTCTCCCACGTAATGGTGGAAGGGGAGGCTTTTGAGTGGAAGATTCTCTTATTTCTCTCTTTCGAAATTGCCCATAATGTGAAGTCCAGGAGAAGCTGCCAGATGCATTGGAGAATTGGATTATGGAAGGACATTTTCTCCCAATTAGCGAGGGTGTCCCTGATGCTGCTTGGTTTCGGTTGGAGTGTTTCATGGATTGGGCCCCCTAATCCCAGATCCGTTGACTGTAGTGGCAATTGTTGAAGAGATGTTCCATGGTTTTCTCTCTTTTCTGACAAAGGGTGCATCTGGAGGGACCTTTAAAGCCTTTCGTTAAAAGATTATCCCATGTGAGGATGCGGTTTTGAGCTGTGAGCCAAAGAAAAATGGATACCTTGGGCCAGAGAAAGCATTGCCAGACTTTTCTCCAGATTGTTTCAGGGATTTGGTTGTGGTAGTTTCCCTGTAGGTAGTATGCTTCACTGACCGAGAAGATACCTGTTATAGAGTGGTCCCATCAAAGTATGTCCGGTCCCTTTTTGATTGGAATTTTCCAATGTAGTGCGCAGTCCTACCAAGGTAGAAGGTCGATATCATCCGTGATCTGTAATTCTGTTCCCCTTGTTTTCCACTGTCTCCAAGGTTGGCTTCTATGAGTTGGAATCCAAAAGTCTTTAACTGTTCTAAAGATATTCGGATGAAATCTTTGTTTAAGAGGATTGAGGCTTTCCAAGTTGCTGAGAGGGGGTAGATATTTCCATGAGTCCTACCAGAAGAGTGCGCTTTCTCCATTTCTCACTTCCCAGAAAGCATGCTTCTGGATCAAGGGGTGATTTTTCCAGGCAGTGTTCCATATATTGGATCCCTGTATATGTTCATTGAATCTAATTAATTGTTCACGCTGTGTTTCCAGGGCATACTTTTGTTTCCAAATTTATGCCCAGATTTCTTTCATATGCTGCAGCCACCTCCACCACATTTTGGCTCCCATGACCACATTAATCTTTCTCAGATCCCGTATTCCCAGCCCTCCAAACTTTTTGGGTTTGCAAAGTTTGTCCCATCCAACTAAAGCCCACCTTTTATTGTTTTGGTGTCCCTGCCAAAGGAAATTCCGTTGGAGGCTCCTAATAGCTCTAATAACCAAAACGAGCATTGCCAGGGCAGTAAAGAGGTAGGTGGGCAGACCTTGTAGGACTGACTTGAGAAGGACCAGTTTGGCAGGAATATTCAAAGGTCTAAAGGTTCAGTTATTTAGCCTGTTGGCTATAGACAGGAGCAGGTTGTCCCATGAAATGGATCGCGCTGGCTCTCTAGTTAGGGGTATGCCTAGGTAGATGGAAGGGAGGGAACTTTTAGATATGCCTAGAAGTCTTGAAAGATGATTCTAAACCAAGGCTAGCGTGTTGAAAAAGTAGAGTTTGGATTTGTCTAGGTTTAGAAGCATGCCTAAGGCTTCCGTGAAGTCAGAGAGAATTGAGTTGAGCTTGGTGGCCTCTCTGACCATGGGGGTGTTCATGAGTAGGATTTCATCGACAAACTGGATATGCAAGGGCACTGGATGGAGGTTATGAAGGGGTATCCCTTTAAGGGATCCCTCAAGAACCGTTGCTTTGAGGTAGTGACCTAAACCTTCTCCCATAAGAACAAAGAGGAAGGGGGAGAGAGGATCACCTTGTCTGTTTCCCCTAGTGGAATGGAAGGGATGGGAGGGTGTTCCATTGACTAGAATGGAAAAGAAAGGAGAGGAGGTGAGCTTGAGAACCCAGTTGACCCAGAGTTTATCGAAGCTAAAGGACTCCAGCACTGATCACAAGTATTGCCAGCTTAATCTATCGAAAGATTTTGAGAGATCGAGTTTAATAAGCATACCTGGTGTTTTGCTCACTTTCAAGGAGTGGATCACCTCATTGGCCAGAATGACATTGTCCATGATTTGTCATCCTTCTACATAACCAGCTTTCTCTTTGGAAATAATGAACGGTAGGAGCAGCTTGAGGCAAGTAGCAATAACCTTTGTGATTATTTTATATATGACATTGCAGAGGGAGATTGGTATGAACTGCTTTGGCTGTGTGGCTCGTTCCTCCTTAGGGATTAGACTGATGAACATTGCGTTGAGTGCAGAGAGAACTTTCCTAGAGGTTCTTGATTCTTCTACCGCTAGCCAGATGTCTTCCTTGATCATGTCCTAACAGTGATGGAAAAAATACGCGGTGAAGCCATCCGGACTTGCTTCTCTTCCTGGGGGCATTTCCTTTACTGTCGTATCCACTTTGGTCTGAGTGATTGGCCTTATCAGTGCTCTGTTCTGCTCAGGGGTAATCAGCGGGGGTATGTTCTTGGTTATTTTATGGATTGCTTCTTCCCTATTCATATTGGTCTCTATGAGGAGATCTTTATAATAGGATTTAAGTTCCCTCGTGATTTGGTCATGATATCTTATAGGGATTCCTTGAGCGTCCTCCAATTGGGTGATGCGATTGATGTATCTTTGGTGTGTCATCACTCTGTGAAATAATTTTGTGTTTCGCTCCCCTTCTTTCAACCATTGAACCCTAGATTTTTGCCTCCAAAGGTTTTCTTCTTGTTCTCTGCAAACCTCCATTTCTGCTTGTAGTTGCTCCTCTTCCTTCACTAGGTCTGGAGTTCTGCTTCCTGAGATGAAGGTTTGTTGAAGTTTTTCAAGTTGGCCCTCGATCTCCTTCTGCCTTTGGAATATGTTTGCAAAAGTGGATTTGTTCCAGCTCTTCAATTGTTGCTTGAAGTTCTTGAAGCATTGTTGGAATTTATACATATGAGTGCCATGATCTATTTCTGCCTGGGCCCACTAGGTGTAAGCCAGCTGGTGGAAGTTTGGGTGGGTGAGCCAAAACTTTTCAAAGCAGAAGGGTTTGGGTCTGGGGGTGATACCCGGGTCCAGACAAAAGGCAATAGGCTAGTGGTTCGACCCTGATTTTGGCATTATGTTTGCTTCCATTTCTTGGTCGCTTTCAAGAAGGCCTTCAGCCATGAGAAAGCGATCTAATTTGCAGGCTACATGCTGGTGTCCTGTTCTTCTATTGGACCAGGTAAAGATTCCATTTCGGGTTTCCATGTCAACCATGTTTAATTTCTCTATTAGGGTTTTGAACTTAGCACTGTCCTGCTCGAGCTGTTTTGTTCCTCCAATTTTCTCTTCCAGCGTCAAGATCATATTTAAGTCACTGCCAATGATCCAATGTGGTGTATGTAAAAGAGTTTTGACATGCTGAAGGGTTTGCATGGAGCTCTCCTTTTCTTGGGCTATCTGCGGACCATAGACATTCGTGATGGCTCCTTCCTTGGTGGATCTTGTGACTGTGAAGTGAGTTGTTAGAGTGTTGGTTGTGGAGAAGGGATGATGCAGAGAGACTATGTGTGGATTCCAGAGAATGGATAGTCCTCTAGAGGTTTCCACTAAATCTTGGTAAAATAAATCACAGCCTCTCCAAGCTGCGTCAGAAGATGTTTTCATCTTCCTGACCTACACATTTAGTTTCTTGCGGAAGAAGGATATCATGGTTCTCAGCTTTAATACATTCTCAGAGGATCCTCTGCCTGGATCTACCTTTGATCCCTCTGATATTCCAAGTTATTGTCTTCATCATGAGTAAGGTGGAGGGGGGTGGAGGTATCCCTCTGATAACCTCTGTATCTGGCCTGAGTTGATCATCAGGTGCCCTGCCTCTTTAATAAGTTAATGGGCTAGTTTGCATCCCCTTCTCTTGTTTTCCTTGGTTATTATCTTGGATTTTGATCCTGGATCTACCGTAATACCCATCCTAGTTGTAGATCCCGCTGTGGAGTTGGTGAACACTTTATGAACTTTATGGAGTTGATCTACCGGGATATGTTGCAGGTCTTTTTGATTGAGGGCTTCCTCCAGCTTTTCCAGGTCTATATCCACCAGATCCGTTTCATCCATGAGCATGGTGGTGTCTCCGTCTGTGCCTATTTGTGTTGCATGGGTTGTTTCTTTTGATTGGGTTGTATTTGGCACTTCAGTGCTTTTTCCCTTTTCTTGCATTGTTGCTTGATGGGGGTTTTGTATTTAGTGGAGATATTTGGGATCATGCTCTGGTTATGTTTCCTTGATGGGTTCTTTTGCATTCCTGTGACATTGGCGAAGCCATCCTTTTGCTTGCTTTCGTTGATCTTGGTGGCTGTAGCATTCATAGGGTAGTCTCTGAATAGGTGGTCGTGCTCGTGGAACTTCCTGCACTGAAATGGTATGTGTTCATAATCAATGGTCTGGTTCCAGTCGTCATCCTGGTATTCAAGCGTGATAGATCCTGGCAAGGCCTTTGATATGTCCATATAGATGGAGATACAGGCATATAAGGTGTACTTACTCATCTTTGTAACTTCTGAAGCTTTGATGTATTGTCCACGATGTTTCCGATGCCCATGAGTATTTCTTCCAGCCAGAATTCCTGGGGCAATGAGTACAGATGGATCCAAACTGGTAGTATTGTAAAGTCCTCCTTCTTCGGGTTGAATCTGTCTGTCCAAAATCTCAGAAACAGTCCCGCTGAATTATAGAAGTACGGTCCATTGTCAAAGATTTTGTCCTTGTCTTCGAGGTTGTACAGGATTATTGTAAAAAATCCCTTGGAGCTAAGCTAGACTTCATAATCGCCTTTGGGGTTCCACCAGTCCTTGATCCAACGTGTGAGATATCGTTCAATCGGCCAAAGGCCCAAGAATTTTCTGATCAATGCATGAGCCATCATAAACTGAGTGTGCTCCCCTACTCGAGTTGATTTGATGTGATAGTGTGGGGGTTTGTCCATTTATGGTATACACTTGCCTGGTTCCCATCCTTTGGAATCTTGTGGATGAGACGTGCTGGGTTCTAGCTCCATTTCTTTTCTGAGTCCTTGTTCTTGGGTGAAGAGATGATCATGTAGGTGTGTCGGTGGCTCAAAGGCAGGGCGCTTAGCATAGATTCTGTTTCTGTCGTTGGTGGGGATGTCATTGTACGAGGGGGGTTTACCCCCCTCTCCCGAGCTCATTCTGGGTGTGCAGTAATCTCGTGAGGTGTTCGCCTTCAGAGTTTTGATTTTAGCGACAGAGCTCTAGTGTCAGGGCGTGCATCAAAAGCTTCACGGTTGCAGAGCACTAGGGTTACAGAGCGTTAGGGTTTCCCATAATCCCAGTGGTGAAATTTGAAAAAATACAAATATGAGATGTTGGTCCACTATACTTTCGAAAATAATCCTTATGGAAGTTAAGGTTCTCGAATGCTCCTAAAATTAGTTTCAAACAAATCAACTTGGTACTTTTTCTATGACTTATTTTGTGTGATGTTTCATACCTTGAAAATTTGCAGAGAAAAATGAGAGATCTTGGTGTAAATGTGGTACAAATTTTAGATTTTGGTTAGCTATACTTTCAGAGATTTTCCCTATGGAGGTTAGGGTTCCTGAATGGTCTTGAAATCAATTTCAAACATATCATCTTGGAAGTTTTTCTATAAGTTATTTTCTGGGATGTTTGAGACCTTAAAATTTTTACGAGATATATAGAAAAGATCTTAGTGTACATGTCTACAAATTTCATATTTTTTTCGCTATAATTTCAGAGATATTCCTCATGGAATTTACGGTTCCTTAATGCTCTTGAAATCAGTTTCAAATATCCCAACTTGGAACTTTCACTATAACTTATTTTATGGGATATTTCCAACCTTGAAATTTGTAGAGACATAAGAGAGAGCTTTTTGTATATGTGGTACAAATTAAAAATGTTAGTTCTCTACACTTTTGGAGATATTCTCTATGGAAGTTAGGGTTCTTGAATTTTCTTGAAATTAGTTTGAAATAGTTCAGTTTGAAATTTTCACTATAACTTCTTTTTTGAGACCCTTAAGACTATGAAATTGTTTGGAGAATAGAGGATACATGAAAAAGTAAGTCAAGTAACAATTTTAGAATAAAAAAAATTGGATACATGGCATGTTGTACAAGTTTGTTGTTGGGAAGAGGCTCAAAAAACAATCTTTGAGAAAGTTACCATTTGGAAATTTAAATTTTGGTCAAACTTGTTAGAGACAAAAGTAGTGAGCAGACCTGGCGAAGGTGGAGGCAATGAGTAGAACTGATGAAGGTAGAAGAAACAAGTAGGCTCGATGAAGGAAGA
>JASDQU010437323.1:0-56480 GCA_032191745.1 Picea mariana | reverse complement strand
GTTTGGAGAACAGGGGTGCGAATTGTAGAACCAGAGACAACAAAGTTGAAGAGGGAGACTTCAAGGAGGCTAACTTCTTCATTTTTTGATCGATTGAGGTGCCGAAAGAAACAGATAGGGGTTTTGGGACGCTGCGGAGCCATTGGAGTAGTCAGTTTGTCATTTTGAGCATTGTAAGGCATGTTTTTGAGCACTTTGAGCAATTTAATAATAATGATCCATTGGAAGCTGGACCAGGAGATGTAGCCCGAAGTGGGGTGAACTCCTTTATCAAGTTGTTGTGTTTATGTATGATGTTAAATGTTTTTATGCTGCTGTCTATGTGTATCTTTACATAAGTAATCCTTTATTATGTGTTGCAAATTGATCCGATTTCTTTAAAACACATAACATTTCACTTGCAATAATTATTCAAGTTTCAAGTCTTCTTCAATTTTAGATCATTTTGATACCCCGATGACAAAAATTCTCTGTCAACTCAAAACCCCAGTAGCCAATATACCGATGGGTTGCTCGATCTCTGCCACATGTCCTCCTATGATGGATGACTCAGATTGATTCCGGGATTTTCACCATGAAAATTCCTGATCTCATGTCATCGTGACTCCCGATTTCACGAATGTCGATATCCCGATGGCCACACCTCTCGTTGGGATTTTCAACCTCCTATTCATGAAGGTAAACCTCATGCAACTCCTGTCAGATCCGAAGGCTGATGGGCAATTGGACCAAGATCCGACGGTTCAGATCACCTCTTCTCCTGTGCGCTCTCAGGACGTGAAATCAACGGTCCATATCTCCTTCTCCAGCCGATCTGACGGATACGGTGCTCCCTCCTGAGCTTACGCACTTTCTTCCCAACCTTGGAAGGATTTCCAAGTTTCCCAAAGGCCTCAACCTTTTTCATGTCTCCTCTATGAGCTCCACTATCCGATTCCCCTCCTGCGCTCTTCAACGACCCTATTCCTCCTGAGCTTGTTCCTTTCGAATCCTTGAAGGATTCTTCAACTCATGCGCCTCTGCAAGGTATTCACATGCACACAGTGTTGTCCCTCCCGAGATTCTCAAATGTTCATACCCCTAAGGGATTTTATCCTTCTTTCTTCTCCCAAAGATGGAGAAATTGGATGCCCTCCTGGCTATCCTTCTACTCAAGAAACCTCTTGCTGAGTTTGCAGGGTGTTCAACAACCCTGTGAAGATCCCTCAGTGGATTCTTCCTTCAATTATAGAACTGAAAGAGTTCTCTTCTCCCTGTGCCTATCTATGCAATGTCTCACTACCCACATGGCAGAGTATCTTTTCACAGAATGTCCAACAGTTCTGTCCTTTGTGCACTCCTTGCACCTATTCAATGCCCACTTGGCAGAGCTCTTCAGAATCCTTAGTGATTCTGGTTCTCCTTAAGAACTCACAACAGATTTCTTCTCAATGCACCACTGTGCATATGCTTAATGCCCACTTGGCAGAGCTCTACAGAATTCCTCAGTGATTCTGTCTGCAACTGTGTTCTTCTCCCACAGCCTAGCCTCCAAGGTATTCAGTAACCTTGAGATATTTCTTCTGAGTTGTTGATTCTAGTTCTTGTGCCACAACACGTCTTTGTCTGAATCCACAGAGTTTAGAAGTGCCTCAGTGCACTGGTATTCAGAGACCGCAGTACTCCGTCATGCCCTCATGGCATGAAACCTCAAAGACCTTCACCTAAAAGCAAACATACTCCTGCAAATGTAAACCTACAACATACATCTACAACATATAAGAACACTCACAGACATTCATTCAACACAGAATACATGCAGGAAAAACTACTTCTGTTTATATTAAAATGGCAAATGCATGTTTGTACAAGGTGTTCTTGAGCATGACCTGTAACAAGGTCTCGACTCTTATCTCTTCTTCTCTCTACTCTTAGATTCTCTACCACCATCCTGAGATACAATTCCCTCTCAAAGATATTTACATGAGGAGGCTCTTCGAGCTATTCCCTCCAATCTACCTACCCTATTCAATTACATTGAATGGGTTGTCTAGTCCAACATCAGATCTAGATCTCAGCCTTACAAACATTTAAGGCCTTCTTATCTACAGACTACGCAAAGGCACAACATCACAACTCAACAACTTAAACATTAAATTTACATTCAATTCAAATCAAAATGAGGACTGCACCTCTCTTCATCACGCAAATTGAATTTGCTGACGTGGCTGGCTGGCTGGCTGACATGGAGAGATGCTCCTTCCTATATTGATTGATTGTTTGCACAATCTGATCAATTTTTTGCATCATCATTGGTTCTTTTGTTTGCACACTCTTTGTAATTTTGTCATAGGCTACAACCAATTCCTGCTTGAGCCTATCCACACGATATTTCCAATATTTGGTCTTAAGCTTGACCTTCCCTAGAACCAAATCCAACTCTTCTCTAATATCCTTCATCTGCTGTAGTTCTGTTGTGTTTGTAAATGTGCATGATTGTACCTTCTGCGTGATGCTGACTTGCAGTTTATACAACACCTTGGTTAGTATCTGCCCCATTACCAACTATAATTTTTTCATATATTTCAATGGTTTCTGGCCCACAATATCATCCATGCGCAGCATGATGGGTGTAATGTGAAAAGTCGAGCTCACCTGTGCTATCATCTGTATTGTATCCCACTCGCTCGACCCAGCCTTGGCTCCTACCTGTGATGCTGCGAGGACTGATTCTATTCCTCTGCCCACCCTCTGCATTTCTCTTATCTAATATAGGTGTTGCCTCATGTCGACCAACTCTTCCTGGATCCTGTCCCTTTGGCATTGGGCTTCCTCAAAATCCTTCACTATTCGGTCTTGGACCATTTGGGCCACAAAGTTCATGTTATCCTTAGTGATTGTATATTCTAGTGGTGTTTTGTGCACCTTAGATTTCTTGTGAACACCCCCCATGTGTATGATTGGACTCTTGATCTAGGCTAGCTCCTATTGAGTAGGACTTGCTGTGATGCCCTGTGTTGTCTCAGTCTCTTTTTATTTTTCCTGCGATGCTTGGGTATTGTTCTTCTTCCCCACTTAGGTACCTTTCTTTGGTGCACCCCCTTTCTTATGTTGCGTCAACTTTTGACCTGGATTTGTCTTCTTGGGCTCCATTTTATCTCCTGTAGGTGTTTGTTCTTTCTCTGCATCAACCTCCTTATCCATGGACATCTCTTGATTCAGGACTGTAAATCTCGAGTCATCATACCAATCCTTGATGTCCATCACTATGTCCTTTGCCTTGATACAGTATCACAGTTGTAGCCATTCCTTCTCGGGATCCTTTCATGCTTGGATCCATACTGCATGCCTAGTCATTGATAGCTATTCCCTGATATTGCATGACCACTTCTAGTGTAACCCGCCAAGTGTTGGCAATGCTTTCCTGTAGGTCGTTGTAATACCCTACGAACATGCCTGCATTTGCACTTTTTTTGGGGAGGTTTGAAGTGCTCCCAAATGATAGGTATCGCATTGTGCGACAATGAGTGGATTGCTCACAAACATATGTATATTTAGGTTCCCTCCATTTGACCAAAGCGATCAGGATGAGTAGCCAAGAGTAGTGTATTTTTTTCCCTAGGTCCTGCACATCCTTGCAGTCTTCAAGGAACATATTTAACAAGTATGGGGCCCAGATAAGTATAGTTCCCTCCACACACTGTGCTGCAGCTGTGATGAACTTGACAATGACTTCCTCCTTGCGACACTTCCTAAGAAACTTGCATGCCATGAATTTCGTGTCCAACCTGGTTGCTACATCACTGATGTGCTTAATGATGATTCCACGCGACCCTCTTTCTATACCATATGTATTCTTCATTTCCTCGGCTAGTGCCTTCTCCTTTTTTTTGTCATCGAGGAACTGCGCGGGTGTCTCCCCTCGAGATGGCATCACTGTAATATATGCAATGAGATCTATGTCTATCAATACCAACTCCTCCACCCATAGGTATCCTCTGTGGGTAACTTCCATCAGCCTGCTTGACGTAGTTGTTTACATCACGACCCCTTCCAAAGTGCGGGATATCCAAAAGACTTCGAATGCCGGTGTTGTCCAGTCCGGCTGCCCACTTCTTTAGTTGGTTGATTGGTTCGCCGAAGGGTCCTATACCGATGATGTCTAGGTAAAATTGCTTTGAAAACTCTAGAAACTTATCCATGTCAGTCACATCATGATCCAAGTATCATAGTTTTTCCACGTGTCCTAGGAGGTTAGCCATGATACGAACCCATTCCAGAATGCATGATAATACTATGGTTGCTGCATCCTGTCTGCGCGGTGATATTTCTACTGGCTGCTTTCCCTTCTGTTGTGGTGGATGACTTGAGGTTCTAGCCTCCATTATTCTCTCCTTTGTATACGCATCTTCCCGATCGGTGACATCTTCTACTATTCCCTCCCGTGGCTGTTCCGACGTTGTTGTGTATGACCTTTATGGCGCAACCGCTTCTATCTAGTTTTGGATTGTCCCATTAACCCTTGGGGATTCTTTAGGGTTTTCAGGGCACAAAGGATTTCCTGCATCCTTGGCCTGCTGGCTCTATCCCCCTTCCAACATATCAATACCCATGCCCACGACTGTTGTTGGTTGGGTTTCCTCCACCACTAGTGTGGGGCTCCCTGGTTCCATATTAGGCAACGAGATTTCGTCCAAATTAATGAATTTCCTAGGCTAACATGGTTGTTGTTTGCTTCCCTATGGTTGTTGAGGTGGTTTGAGGTTGCTTCAAGTTTTTCGACATGCTTGGCTTGGTGCTCCTAGCTTGGGTGGTGACATGGTGGTAAAAATGGTCTCCACCGAGTTTAGTTCTCTCTGTAACTCCTGCAACCTTTCTCTTTGCTCTGTATACTCTATCACTCTATTCTTTTCTCAATTTCACAATAACCCTTCCGATCCCCACATGCTTTTCTTATATAGGAATTGTGTGAAAATTATCGAATACGTTACCCAAGTTGTGTTTTGAATGAACTGGAACTTTCCACATACCTACCATTGAATTCCCTTGACGTCGTCAGTTAGCGTGATTAATGTGACATCCCGCCAATCTATCTTGATGTTCAATTTTGATAGATGTCGTCAGTTGGTGCCTATTTTCCGTACCTGCCATTTCTGAAATTTCCACCTTTTTCTAATCATTGGTCTTGTCTTCATTGTGCTAATGTTTCGGAGTATGCATGGACATTCTCTTTTTGGCACACTACATCTTCTTTCCATGGTTGTTGCCTTTTGATGTTTGGCGTGATAACCCCTTTGTCTCTGCGATAATTTTTTGTTTTCAACTACTAGGAGGTCGATTATCCCTATACAGTTTCAATCGACTCCCATTGATCATTTCTCTGAGTTCTGTTCCTCCTAAATCCTTCAACTGTACAACTCCCCCATGTGTGACAATTTGTACTTCATATGGTCCCAACCAATGCATTCAGAGTTTTTCTGGGTGCTGAAGAGATTTACTATTATACACCAAGACGATGTCTCCTTCCTTGAAAATTTTCCTCTTGATATGTCTATCATGCCAAGATTTGTCCCTTACTTTCTCTACTTCTTAGTGAAACTTTGCTAGAATCCTATCTTCTTCCATGACCATCAAATGACTTAGCCTTTCTTGTACTATGCCTCGCTCAGTCATGTTTGTAATTGATTCTATATGTAAACTAGGTACCAAAAACTCTAATGGCACCACTGCTTCTTGTCCATATGCCAGTATGAATGGTGTATGCCCAATCAATTATTTTCATTTGGTCCTGTATGCCCACAATATTACTGGTATCTTCAAGTCCCAATCGTCCCGATTAACAATGCATATATTTGTCAGTGCATTTTCAAGGATCTTATTGAAAGCTTCCACTGATCCATTTTCTTGAGCATGATATGGTGTACTCTTTTGATGATAAACTTCAAACTCCTCCGTCATTACCTTAATAGTGTTGTTAATGAAGTGAGTGCCTTGGTCAGTCATCAAAATCCTTGGGCATCCAAATCTAGTGATCACTTGCTAAAAAAAGAAGTGTGTTGATGTCTCTGCGTTGTAATATTTTACTGATGTTGCTTCTTCCCATCTTTTTAATTACTCTGTGGAAGTAATAATGTACCTCACTCCTGACCTTTTTGCTGGTGGGTTAATTGGTCCCACAAAATCTATTTCCCACTTGTCGAATACATGAAAAGTTACTTGTGGTCTCAGAGGCATATTGTCCCTTATATTCAGTTTACCAACCCTCTGACATACATCACATCTCTTGCAGTAGTTCTATGAGTCTTTCTGAACATTCAACCACCATAGTCCTGCATGCAATACCTTCTGCAAGGTAGATTTTTCTACATAATGTCCTCCTACTATGGATTATGCTAAAATCCTAGGTATTTCATGTTCTAGTACACATCTTCTCAAGATGCTGTCTGCACCCATATTGTATAAGTGTCCTGTAATCAATTGATAGTTTGCATCCATGACTACCCAATTTTTCTTCTGCACGGTGTTGAATTCTTGTGGCACAATCCCTGTACTCAATTATTGAATGATGTTTGCCGAATATTCATCAGCTACCTAGACTGGAAATAACTGTGCGTCGGGAAATTTTTCTTCTATATTCGTAGGTTCCTCTCCATTAGTGATCCTTGACAGGTGATCAGGTCCTGCATTCAACTTCCCTAGTTTGACTATCACTTCGAAGTCAAATTCCTGGAACAACAATAACCATCTACGAATTCTCCCCCTCAACACTGGCTTGTTGACAAGGTATTTGAGATTTGAATGGTCTGTAAACATCTTGAAATGTTTTCCCAATAAGTAATGTTTGAAATTATAAAGTGTAGAGACCATAGCTAAGCCTTCTCTCTTTGTGGTATTGTAATTCTGCTATGATTCTGATAGTTTTCTGCTAGTGAATTTTATCAGATGGTCCAATTCTACTGCTTCTGGTTGTGCTATAATATCTCCCAATTCTATATTTGATACATATACATGCACATGGAATGTATTTTCCTAATCTGGGAATACTAGTATTGGTGTGGTTACCATCTTCTCTTTTAAGGTGTCTAATCCTTGCTGATAGTCCTCATTCCAATGAAACTTGATGTGTTTCCTTAACAATTTATCCATTGGCGTAGTGATCTACATAGACCCTTTTATAAATTTCCTATAGTATCTTCTGTGTCCCAATGTTGCTCTTAACTAACATATTGATTTTGGTAGATTAACAATTATTGCAATCTTGGCAGGATCTACTAGAAAGGCTTGTTTGCATACTATATGGCCCAATAGTATCCCAAAAGGTGTTTTGAAGATGCACTTCTTGATATTTAACGATATTTGACACTGCCTGCATCTTTCTAACATCAACCTAAAAACCTCTACATGGTATTTCAAAAGACTATAGACTGTCCAATCATCTAGATATACTTCTAGAAACTGGTGGATGAATTCTTTAAATGCAACTATGACTAGTCTGGAAAATATTGCTGGTGCATTCTTCAGTCCAAATGACATGACTGTGTACTAGTAGGATTCCCATTCTGTGGAAAAAATGGTCTTGTATCTGTCTTCTGGAGCTATCTTGATCTGACGGTATCCTGATAATCCGTCAATGAAGGAATAAGATTCATGTCCTCCTATGTTCTCTAACACCTCATCTGTGAAGGGAGTAGGGAACGGGTCATGTAGGAATGCATAATTAAGCTTCCTCAGGTCGACACATATCTTTAAACCTCCATGTTTTTTCTCCTGAACTAGGCTTACCCATTCAGTTTCCTCTACAAGTTCTATGATTCCAACCTCAACATCCTATCAATTTCGGCTTTGACTTTTTGATTATATACAAGGTTTAGTTTGTATGGTCTCTGTTTGATTGGTCTTGCCTCAGCTCTCAGAGGTATCTTCATTTCACCGATCTCTCCTTCTATGCATTTCATTTCTATGAACGTTGTTGGGAATAGGTCACTGTACTCGTGTAGTAACTCTATTATTCTTTCCACTATTTTCTCATCCCAATAATCTCCAATGCTGGCCATTTTGGGATTCTCAAGTGTTCCAATGTTGACTTTATTCACCTTGATTGACACAAAAAATAATTTTTATTCTAGGGGTGGACCTTCCACTTCTCTTTCACATTCAACCTCCATGATTTGAATGTTTCGTGGGTCATATTCATCTGGTGGTTCTTCCTGCACATGGTAACATGACAATAGTTCCTTTACTGTCTGTTTGTTCTCCTGTTGTTATTCTGTCACGAGTTCAACTTCCAGTTCTTTAATGAATATTACCTGTTTGATGTGTTTAAGTGATGAGTTTATGTTGGGGTTATCATGCTCAAATGAGAAAGTGACTGCAAAGTTATGTTGTAATACTGTCCAGTTTGTAGTTCCTCTGCGTAATTCTTGGTCTGTATACTAGTTTGTTGGAATCCCTTCTAACGTGTGAACAAAATGATGAGGCCATTCCTATGGTGGTGTCATCCTCCATAGAGTTCTTCACTTATCCAAGTATTCTTCTAGTGCCCCCTATCCATCATATTTTTGTAGTTGGTTTCTTCTTTGTTCTGTGCCAAATCTAATGCACAGTAACCGCTTACATTGATACTAGTCCTTAACTGTTTCTTTGTGAGCACCCCACCATATGGACAGTGTTGCCTTGAGTGTTATATCTAGGGCTAACAACCTATGATTTTCTAACACTTCATATTCATATCATGTTAATAATGCCTCTAAGTCATCCACCGCATGGAAAGTGGGAGGTTCCCTTATCTCCGTACCTACCCATCTTACTGGGCAGTCTATTCTTGCACATATTCTTGTGGAGACTTCATGTAACCTCTGTTGCCAATTTTATAAGAATGTATCTGAGTCTGACATGCATGAGGTGATGCTTCTCCAACTGAGTACCCCATCTGTAGTTGGGTTCACATAATATTCTTCTCGCGTGGTTGTTCTGTACAACGGGTTAATTTCCTCCAGGTCCAAGAAAGTAGGTTCTACAAACCTTTCCCCTTCTGATGGGTCCAATGGCACAATGAATCTGTATTCACTTGACTYGTATGTCATATTCCTCATCTTTAAATTGATTATGGCCTAATTTTCAAACTCCCAATCCAATCCAAGCAATGTTGGATAAGGTGTTGTGCCATCCACTATTTCTATTACTTYGAAATCGGCGTTAGAATGCACTCCATCCAGATCTATTGTCACTCCTTTTAGTCTTCCAATTCGTAGAAATCTATTTTATTTTCTATTTTCAGTTGAATAGTTGAACATCCTAGTGTGGGTTATCCCATACATTTCCATGTCTTCTTGGGTAGCACATTTACTTCAGATACTAGATCCGGTATAATATATCCCATGTTGAAATCTCCGATGTTGGTGTTCAATCTGAATTCTCTGTTTGTTCTCCTCCTTATATGCAGATGATTAATTGTTTTATGTTCTATTTCCTTCTGCCTCTATGCTACATCTTTCTATCATATTTTGTAATACTTTAACAGATGATGGATCATTTAGTAGTTTAACACAGGATTGCAAAAAATCCTTAATCATACTTACTTGTGTGAGGGGATGTGCTTCTTTGGTGTAATATAGCGATGGAGGCATCTCGTACGCTGGTAATTCCTTATTATGGTGTTCGTTTGATGTCAATGCAATGTCTGGCTTCACAAATTCTTGTTTGGACTACTTGAATATCTCCTTTTCGTTCTGCGCATCAAAATGCTTCTTTGGTTCGACATTCTTCTTCACCCATTGGTGTTGTGATGGCTCTTGTCTTACTGCGTCATTTCTTGTCTTAGCACCTCCCCATGTAACTATGATGATGTTTATTCCTTCATCCCCTACTTCCGATGGAATCCACTGAACATTCTGATTGTTCTGATTTCTCTTTTCCTTGATTTTCCCCATTATTGTGGGACATTCTTTCGTGTCATGATTTGATGTGCGAAAATACATACACGTCACAGGTGGAAGTGGACATTCTCTTGCATAGTGTCTTATTTGTTGATAGTTATGGCATACTACTGGTCCTTTGCCTCTTCCAAATCCTCCTCTTTCTCTTCCTCCACCTTTGTAGCCAACTCAATCCCCTCGTGGTGCATTGTACTAAGGTGCCTAGTTATACTACACAAGATTATAGTGTGGATGTGCAGTATTGTACTGTGGTTGCACAATGTTATATTATTGTTGTGAAGTGTTAGAATGCTGCTGCATAGTGTTATATGGGGCTGGTACTTCGTTAAACTGTGGTGTGGCTTTCCCGATCATCATTTATTCCTGCACCCTGTAAGCATGTGATGTTATTTCCCTCATTAGGTCCATGGTCATGCAATCCTTGTCATCATGGCCTAGTGACTTGAAAAAGTAGCAATATGAACTCTTAGGTACTATCTGGTACTTCTGCATCATTGGGAAATGATATGGATCATGCCCTTGTTTCTTAGAGACCTCACACCAAATTCCTCCTGTTGGCAATGGGTTTGGAATTCTTGCTACCATGTACTATGCGAATGTTGGACATTCGTTCTTATGGTGTCCTTCCGTTCTACATGTGGTACACCAAATGAATTCTCTTTTGTCCTTAAATTTGATTTGGTTTAGCTGGAATGTTAAGTTCTTCAAATTCTCTTTCAGATCCTCTATGGCTAGATCTGTCTTCTGATATTGGTTCTATTCCAGTTGTAGGGATTCCTGTAGAGCCTCTTCCTGTGTCTAAAAATTCTGCTATCACAAAGGGTATTTCAAGTGTGGTATCAGTGAATTGATGAAAAAATGAGTATGCTGCATATTTGTCATGATGTACTTTAGATTTCCTGATGTAGGAGAATTCCCAACAAAGCACAAGCGTGGAGAACAACTGGGCACATAAGTGCACATTTTGAAATATTTTGAATTTCAAAACTGATCAATGTATTAATGAGATATCTGACATAATTTTTGAAACATGAATTTCTTAAATGTTTGAAGGTTGAACCATCACGAAAGTCGATGGGGGAATGCATTTGTTTTATGGATTAGATCACAATACAGATTTAGAGCTTGCACTCTTATCTGTCCGACACAATATTTATTGTAATAGGTGTTAAGTAGTTGATGGCATTTAATTCCATTCAAGGTAGCATAGAGTAGTTGGACGGAACACTCGAAGAGTGCCTCTTTGTATAAATCTTTGTACTATTGAACAATAGTGGTTGTTGTCAGTTGTTGTTAGCATGGATGTTTGTTGTTGCTATGGATAGATAAGAACTGCTCAATAGATGAACCTATTTGATATAGGTCTAGGAGTAGTGAAGAACACTGTATGTATGTATACTAGTTTCAGTGGATGAATATAACAGAAGTATATTGTCCCAAATGTGTGTATGGGTGTATCTATCTAAACAAATGGTAGAGTTTCTGTTATTTTTCAAAGCTCTGTTATTTCTGTTCTAGAATCCATGAATGAATTTTCTTTGTTGAATGTATGAGTTATTGTGGAAAATAGATAAGTCCTAGGTATTTCTTTTCCGTGAGTGAGTGCAAAGTGTGCATAGTGTATGTAAGGAGTGCGTGACTGAGTCTGTTTTGAATCTAAAGCTTAGGAAAGATAGCGGAACTTATACGTATGCAAGGAGTGCATAATAGATTTTCAGACTCAGAATCTCAGGAAGGATAGCGTGATTCAATCATGAGGGAGTTAAAAGTGGTTGGAGAATAGTTGCAAGGAGTGAAAAATCATTCACAGAGAAGTGAGTGAGGAGTGAAGTATGTTGCAAGGTGTGCACAGACCAGGAATTCAACTAAGTGTCGAAGATATTGTTCATAGGAAAAAATCAAAGGAGGAAATATCAGGAGGGAGAACAGTGGAAAGTTTCAAGGAAGGGAGACCTTGAATTTCTTGTAGAAGCCAGAGAGTGCAAGATTTGTTCTCAAAAGGAGAAGAATGATTCCAGACCATTAGATATGGTAAAGTTGCACAAAAGATAGCTACGAAATATTTCGAAATTCATAGATCAACAAGTTGGAAACTTGATGAAGGCCAGGTCATGAAATTTGAAGTCACAATTAAATCTATACCGTTGCCCACAAGAGAACATGTGGCGACGAGATCAAAGAGTTTGGAAGTCAGGAGAGTGGATATTGTATGTGAAAGGTATAGAGTTCATGAGTTGTGAAAACCGAACCATTGTGGGGCCGATGAATCTCAGGAGACGCATGGTGTAAGTTTGAAGACTCGGAACTGAGCGCTTTGGGAAGGAGTGAAGAAAGGATTCAAAACATCCCCAAAATATGAAACCATGAAGGAGGCAAACCCACGGTCAAAAATGTGGTCACTTATGGAGAGACTATGTGTGCGGGTAAGGTAATTTTGGGTGCCACAGGGACCCAAGGAGTTGCTTCGACTCAGATATTCAAACGATCCAATACTGGGAGGTCAAGCAACCCTTTATAGGGAGGGGGTTTGCACCATGAGTGCTATCAGAGAAGAATACATAATTGACTTATGTAGGGAGAAGGATAAGCATCAACACAATGCCACCTAGAAGACGTGTTGATCCACATGTAGCCAACAGAGATATGGAAAGGGAGATGAGAGAATTGTGTGCGAGGATGGATTCCATGGAAAAAACACAAAGGAGAGCGCCAGACGCTGGAGAGGTCAATGAGGTAGAAAGAAAAAATGTAGAAGTCGAGCCAGAAGCTATAGCTGAGGATGCTGTGGAAGAACACTTGCTGAGAGCAGTTGTCAAGTTGGGTTCCAGAGCGAAGATTGACATCCTGATGTATGAAGGAAATTTAGACACCAAGGAATTGCTTGACTGAATATGAGAAATGGATAAGTATTTTGACTATGAGGATGTCGAAGAGGAGAAAAAGGTGAGACATGCAGTCACTAGGTTGAAAGGACATGCAACGTTGTGGTGGGATGAACCACAGGCCGACATAAGGAGAAAAGGTAAGAAAAAGATCAAGAGTTGGGATCAAATGGTAGCCAAGTTGAAGGAAAAACTCATGCCCAAGGATTACCAGATAAATCTGTTTAGGAGGATGAAGAACCTGAGACAAAGAGGATTGACTGTGAAAGAGTACACAAAAGAGTTCTACAAATTGAATATTAGATCTGGACAAATAGAGAGAGACGAAGAGAAGGTTGCCAGATACATTAATGGCATGAGATACAAAATTCAAGAAGAACTCAATGTTGTTCCTGAGTTTATACTTTAAGGCTCTAAAGTATACTGTCAAGGCATATGAAAAGATAGAGAGAGTTAATAGTAGAAAGGTTGGTCATACAAAAGGGCTATGGTTGGTTCCTTAACTGTCTCTGTCTAGCTTCCCAATTTTCCTGGGTACTAATATCCCTTTCAATTGCTGCCCATGAACGTTCTAACTCAAACCGGTTACTTACTGTCAGTAAGATGGTGTTAAATAAATTTAAGGCAATGCTCGTTTGATCTAATAGTCCAGGCTCGATATTGGGTTGTCTTGTAACTGGTACAGTCATGAGGGATACAGACTGAAAAGATAGATTCTTGTGTTTTCTTTTAGGGTTTGCTATTTCTATTTCAAACTATGTAAGAAGAACTCCAAAACCTTGAATTAATAGTATGACGAAACTAAAGGTTGTTTCTGGTATCTGAGTTAAATTTTGAAAAGGGAATATACATGAAATGAAAAGAAAACATAAAGATGTTGAACAAGGTGAGGCATCAATTAAAGAGGAATCTTACCTTGTGACAGAAGAAGAAAATAGTTAGGAAAAAAATCTTAATGAAGCATATGATATTGAAATCTAAAACATTTATAGGTCTTGTACCTACTGATAGCCAATACAGAGGAAAAACTGTAAACGATTAAATTGCAAGGATAATTAATCACCATAGTAGAGGTTGTACTAAATTGCAGTTAAGCATTCATCAAGGAGATATGAAAAATATGAAACAATAAAGAAGCACATAACTCAAACTTGACCAGATCTAGAATCTTCAATCTGTATTTGTATTAATTCAAAAATATCTTCAAATTCTTCTTTACAATACGCCCAGAAAAAACCATATTTCAGTCTCCTAAAAAAATACTTATACCAGATCACCAATACATTGATGGTTGGTGATTTCCTAACTCCTAGGGGAAAACAGTTACCAAAATTCAAACCTCAATCGTTTGCATGATTATCTTTTACTTTTCTATTGTCTCAGTAATATAAGATTTCAAAATGATACTTCATTGTTTTATTGAAGTATGTCCTTCTTTTGATCCAATACATTCAATACATTTTTCAAGAAAGTGTACAAAATTTCTGGAAGGCTCTGGAAAATCCTTCGCCTCAAATAGATAAATTTTTCTCTGAATTTTTGGAAGCCGGTCTTCAATCCCCTTACCAAAAAACTTAATTGATTGAAACTTTAAGTTTGGATTCACTAGCCACCTGTCTATTAGGGTAACATCCATTTCCTTTAACTGTGAAATTTCCATCTGAATTTCGTTCAAACCCTCTTTGAAATTCAATTGGTGTCTTACAATGTTTATCTGTCCTAATTGCCCAGTGCAATTATCTCTTCCAATACCTAATGATCCCTTGTTCAACAAATCAAATATTTCTTCACAATCGTCTTCGATTTCTTTGGTTATTTTCTTGTTTTCTTCTATGTTGGTTTCCCATACTTTGAGCATGATATTGCCTCTGATCTTCTCTGCGACAGATAGCTTTGGAATTTTCAATACCTTTTCATTTTCTGAACATACAACTGCCTTTTGGAGAGTGGCCCTTGTTGCTTTAACTTCTTTTTCTTTAAAAATAATATTATCAAAAGAATTGCGTACTTCTTGAAAATAATTCTGAATAATCTGTACTTTGGAGATTAATCTCTATTGCTCGGCTTCTATCTTCGTATGTACTTCTAGCGACTGGTCCTGAAAAAATTTCAAATCTATAACCAGGCTTTTCATTGAATTCAATTTAGCGTGTAGTTGTCTTACCAATTCTTCACTCGGGAGGTGTCCCAGACCTTCTTTTTGTTTCTGCTCCTGGATTCTCTGTCTGTGGGAATTCTTTGTTTTGTGAATATCCTTCGCCCCCCTGTGGATTTTACTCGGTGTCTGCTTTATCCTGAGCTTTCTATCCGAAACCTGGGGCAATGTTTTCTTGTTCTGGAGGACGTGTTGTTGCTTCTCCCTGCAATACCTTAGGCAAACCACTTCGTCCATGTCTCTGGAAGGTTAGAAAACTAGTTTGCAAGTCAGATGGTAATGTATGTACCCTGTCTAACACCTCCTCATAGGTTTTGACACCTTCGAAAATGTCATCACGAGGGGATTCCTCATGTTCATATGATTTCATGCCACAGTGAGCCATGTGGCTTCCCACTATTTGATAAGGGTCATGTTTCCTATGTTCAAGATACACCAACTTGACCTCCTCTAGAGCTGCAACTTCAACCTTGGAATGGCCCAAGTTGAGTAGTGAAAACCTCCCAATATGTACGAGAAAGACTGACCAAAAAGTATTTTGAGATGTCTTCAATTCTATCCCAATATTGCATGTTATTATTTGATGAGCTACCTCCCTGCACACCAGTCTGTCAGGGAGGAATTTCAGAAGTGCATGGGGAGGGATCGAACATCCAAAAAACCTGATATAGGAGAAATTATCCTCAATAAACCAATCGAAAACCGCCTTGAGGTTTCCTATGGATGACTCTGAAATACGGGGGGGTGCACAACCATACAACATCTGATGCACCAGTATCACCACAAAATGACAAATTTTGTAAAAAGAATCCTTAACATTTTCTTCCCACAACTTAGAATGATATTCATGAATAGGTTAAGTGCAGGTTGGGTTCCAACTCCAATTCATCAAAGGGAAAGGAGTCATGAAACATATAGCATCCATAATGTATGCTGACATGTAAAAGGCTACTGTTCAACCACTGGATCTCGTGTTTTGATACTCTATAACCTCCTTAGCTAGGTTATCTGATAGAATCTTGTTCCAATTGAAGCTATATCCTTCGACTACTTCATGTAAACGGGGCACCCATTCTGTAGGGAAATGGGTAGGACTTTTCTTCCCAAAATGTCTACATAGCATCATAGCCACATAGACCATGTACTCATTCAATGAGGCTATGTCATAAACGTTATGGGTATAGGCCCTGAATTTTATTGGGTGTCTCCACTAGTCTTTGATTATGCTGGGGTATGTTTGATCTACCTTTGTGCATTCTTTCCTTTGAAATTCACTTACAAAATCTTTATTATAAATGTACTTAGAATTGGGAGACAGTTTGTACATTACTTGTATATGCTCTGGTCTGAAAGAGCCGACGACGACCCCTTGGCTGTCCAAAATGCTTCTCGTCTGCATGTCTGTCCTCTATAAAGCCCAACTGATCATATCGTTGTATGTCATGAGTCGCAGGCACGTAGCTACTTTGTGAAGTTAGGAATCTTCTATGTCTCGAAGTTTTTTTTCAGAATCATCGGGAAAATTCTTGATTTCGTAGTCCAAGGTTTCAAAAATTTGCCTCCAAGATTTGATGGAATCTATGACATGCGGTGTAGTATCATATATGACGTCTCCTTCTGGGCTCGAACTTTCAGTTGCTTCTTCACTTTTCTTAGGTGCCTTTCTAGGTGCCATAATGTTCGTGCTAGACTGAAAACCTGTTTGCAGAGGAAAAATATATAATCCCAGATAAATGAAACTCACTCCTGATTGTAAAAAAAAATAATGAAATTCGAACTACAAAATGTTTATTAACCTTTATCTTGGCTTACAATAAGCGTATTGACACATGCGATAAGGAATTAATGTTTTAATGAGGAAGATACACCTGGAGATACGCCTTCATGTCAAAAATATCTCCATTTGTCCGTTATTATTACTGTCACGTATTGACGATTTCAAACTGGAGTTTCGAAAGGATTGCTTTCAACAAATCCAGAAATGCAAAACACAAAAAGTAGTTTAGTCGTTATTAATCCTATTTTAAACTAACTTAATTTAGTTTTAGACTTTGTTAAAAAATTCACGATTTCACATTTCAGAATTTTGGGGATCCTATACCCAAGAGGTATGTCATAAGCAAACCCCGAATCGCAAAATCACGATGGGATTAATTTAGGCATTAATCACTTGTATTAATGTTTTAATTAATCGAGATTAGTAATTAATTTCTTGTTTTCAGAAATTCGGGGATCGAGCGTTCGATGGTCGACGTTTTGAAAGAACTTTGATACAAGAAAACACGAATCGTGAAAGATTAATGAATTTTTGATTGTGTTTAAGAGTTTAATTAATCATGACTAAAGGGTAATTTGTGAAATGCGCGTCGAGACTTATAACACTCAATTTTTTCTATTTTCTTTTTTATTACTTTTAATATAAAGCCTTTTTCAGGATTTCGACACCGGGACTCTAGAGTTTCTAACTAAAAATCATACCTCGTGAAAAGTCGAATCCTGAAACCTGAAAAAATCGAAAGACTTTTGCCTCTTTTTTAGGACTAAGGGTGACTCCATGACTAGGAAAAAGCGAAGTTTCAGGTTTAAAGGGTAAAAAATTAAACTTCATGTCAACACTCAGTATGAAGACAGTCAAGAGTGTAGAGGATGCGTATCAAATGGTGCTGAAAGAAGAAGAGAAGTTGGCTAGAAAGCAGAGTCAACAAAAAAGAGGTCAAATTTTGAACAGAGGAAAAGGAGTTGCCCAAGATAAGACACAAAAGCCCATATATGAGGCGGAGAAACCACATAGTCACTTTGAGAGAGGAGGAAGTTCCCGAGGAAGGCAGAGTGGTGGTAAAAGTTATTTTCCCAGAGGTAGAGGAAGAGGCAGAGGAGGAGAAGTGAGGTGTTATGCCTACAAAAAGACAAGACATATGTCTTGGGATTAGCCCAAGAGAAAGAGAGGAGGTGAAGCTCACATTTCAGAAGAACAAAAGTGGTATGTTGAGGTAGAAGGTGCAGAGGATGGAAGGTCCCTGATGATGAAGAAGATTCTTTTGAAGCAAGTGCTGGAAATTGAAAGGCCAATACAAATGAACAATTTGTTCAGGACAACTTGCAAAACAAAGGACATAGTTTGCAAGTTGATAATTGACAGTGGGAGCACTGAAAAATTAGTATCCATAGAGATGGTGGATAAAATAGAGCTGGAGACACATCCAACACCATACAAAGTCTCATGGTTGAAGAAAGGTCATCAGGTAACAGTTACTCAACAATGCCTGGTTAATTTTAAAATAGGAGGATATAGGGATGAGATCCTGTGTGATGTAATTCCTATGGATGTTTGTCATGCTTTGTTGGGAAGACCCTGGAAATATGATAGGAATGTTATTCATGATGGGACAAGAAACATATACACCTTAGAGAATAATGGTATAACACACATGTTGCTGCCAATTGAGGAAAAGAAGGTGAAAGAGGAAGCCAACACGAGCATACTTCTCATGAATGGGAAGGAACTCCTGAGTGAAGTAAAGAAGGAACAAGAGATGCAGTTTTCCGTAGAGAGGAAACCAAGGGTTATCCTTGTCAGTACTTCATTGGATGATTTTCTTAAGGAAGTTCAGGAGCTACAAGAGAACTTTGCTGATATTCTAGTGGATGAGTTGCCAAACTCATTGCCACCGATCATAAGCATCAGTCATCATACTGAATTGATACTAGGAGAAAGTCTGCTGAATAAAGAAGTGTACATGTTGATGCCTCAAGAGAATGAGGAAGTGAAGAGACACGTTCAAGATCTGTTAGACAAAGGATTGGTCAGAGAAAGTTTGAGTCCATGTGCAGTGCCAACTGTACTAAGTCCAAAGAAGGATGGACAATGGAGAATGTGTACGGACTTGAGAGTCATAAATAATATTACCATCAGATACAACTTTCCATTACCAATAATGGATGAATTGATGGATTGCTTGAGTGGAGCTAACTATTTTTCAAAAATAGACTTGAAAATTGGATATCACCAGATCAGGATGAGAGAAGGTGATGAGTGGAAAACAACATTCAAGACGAATGAGGGGTTATATGAATGGCGTGTTATGCTGTTTCTCTTAACAAATTCCCCAAGAATTTTTATGATACTAATGAATGAAGTATTAAAGGATTTCATTGGTAAGTTTGTGATTGTGTATCTAGATGATATACTGGTGTTTAGAAAGAGTAAGGAGGAACACTTGAGACATTTAGCATTGGTGATGAGGAGGATGCAGTGAGAGAAGATGTTAATCAATTTGAAAAAGTCCTCTTTCTTGAAGACAGAGCTCATATATTTGGGTTTTGTTGTTTCTTCAAATGAGTTGAAGATGGATCCTGAAAAGGTGAAAGCGATCAAATTATGGTCGTCACCAAAGAGTATATTTGAGGTAAGGAGCTTCCATGGGTTAGAAAGTTTTTATCGAAAGTTCATCAAGAATTTTAGTGGGATTAGTGCTCAGATGATGGATACAGTAAATAAAAGACATAAGTATTTCAAATGGACACAGGAGGCTGAGAAGAGATTTGACATATTGAAGGATAAAATAACTGAACAACCGATTTTGGTCCTGCCGGATTTCCGAAAGACATTTCAGGTAAGATGTGATGAAAGAGGAGTTGCAATTGGAGCTCTCTTAAGACAAGACAACATTTCTGTTGCATATTTCAGTGAGAGGATGAATGAAGATAAAAAAAAGTAATCCACATACGAAAATGATTTCTATGGCATAATCCAAGCATTGAAGAAATGGAGACATTATCTTGTACCAAAGGAGTTTGTTTTGTATAGAAACAATCACGCTTTGCAATTCATAACCAGACAAGATAATTTAAACCAAAAACATGCTAAGTGGATATAATTTATGAAACATTTCACTTTTGTCATTAAACATATTTCTAGAAATGCTAACAAAGTTGCTAATGCATTGAGAAGGAGGATTTTAATTCTGCAGGAATTTCAAATCAAGACCTTAGGGTTTGATAACATTAAGGAAATGTATTGCAGTGATCCAGACTTTGGAGAAGCATATAAAGCATGTGAAAATCCTATGCTCAGAGACAAAATCTAGTGGGCCGAATATCTAATTCAAGATGGGTTGTTGTTCAATGGATGCCAGTTGTGCATACCCAGATGCTCAATGAGGGAGAATTTGCTGAAGGAAAAGCATAGCGAAGGTCTAGCCGGACACTTCGGCCATGAAAAAACATTTTCTCAAGTATCTAGTTCATATTATTAGCCAGGTATGAGGGAGGAGGTGAAGAAATTTTTGAACAAATGTAAGATTTGTCAATGCTCCAAGGGGAAGAAACAAAACAATGGATTGTATCAGCCATTCCCTATTCCAGAGAGGCCTTGGGATGCGGTAAGCATGGATTTTGTGTTGGGATTGCCAAGAACACAAAGAGGAAGTGATTCCATATTTGTGGTGGTGGATAGATTTTTGAATATGGAACAGTTTATCCCATGCCAGAAGATGAGTGGTGCAATGCACGTTGCAAAATTATTTTTTAAGGAGATGTAAGACTCCATGGATTTCCCAGGAGTATAGTTTTGGATAGGGATACCAAATTTGTTGGTCATTTCTGGAGGACGTTGTGGAAAACGTTGGGGACAAAACTATATTTTAGTTCTGGATATCATCCATAGACAGATGGACAGACTGAAGTGGTGAATAGAAGCCTCTGATATTTGCTGAGGAGTTTGGTCATTGAACACCATAGTCAGTGGGATCAGATTCTATCACAAGACGAGTTCGTGTATAATAACTCAGTGAACATAAGCACTGGAAAAAGTCCATTTCAAATCATGTATGGAATGAATCCGAGAGGAATTTCAGAATTAAGAGATCTGAAGCAAGATGAGTTTAGAAGCATGGGAGCTAAAGATTTTGATGCAGAAATGTAGGAACTTCACAATCAGATCAAGGAGAAATTGAAGAAGACCAGTTGTGAATATAAGCGCACAGTTGATCAACACATAAGAAAGATTGAATTTGAATTTGGAGATCAAGTTCTAGCACAATCGAGGAAGTAAATATTCCCGAGGGGAATGTATAATAAACTAAATTTGAAAAAGATCAGGCCATGTAAAATCTTGAGAAGATTTGGTGAGAATGCTTATGAGTTAGAGTTACCAGAAGATGTGGGTATATCACCCATATTCAAAATTTTAGACCTATACCTTTACAGAGAAGATGGAACCGAGAGAGATGAAAAACATGGAAAGATCTAGTGGAAGAAGTAGATGCTTGTAGCCAAGAAGCCACAGATGGAGAAGATCATGGATCAAAGAGTTGGTAAGAAGACCAGAAGGAAGACGTATTTTGAATACTTGGTGAAATGGAAAGGAAGACCAACAGAGGATGCCAGTTGGGTCAGTGAAGAAGAGATCCAGAAGCATGGAAGATCAGTGCAGGAGCTCATGGACAAGAGTATGATTTTTTTAGTCAAGGGATTATGATGTAGGAACATCGCCAACAAAGCAAAAATGTGGAGAACAATAGGGTGCACAAGCGCACATTTGAAATATTTTTAATTTCAAAACTGATCAATGTATTAATGAGATATCTGACATAACTTTTTGAAACATGAATGTCTTAAATGTTTGAAGGATGAACCATCAAAAAAGTCAATGGGGGAATGTATTTGTTTTATGGATCAGATCACAGTACATATTTAGATATTGCACTCTTATCTGTCTGACACAATATTTATTGTAATAGGTTTTAAGTAGTTGATGGCATTTAATTGCATTCAAGGTAGCATAGAGTAGTTGGAAGGAACACTCGAAGAGCGCCTCTTTGTATAAATATTTGTAATATTTCCCAATAGTGGTTTTTGTCATTTGTTTTTAGCATGGATGTTTGTTGTTGCTGTGGATACAGAAGAACCAAGCAATCGCTGAACCTATCTGATATAGGCCGAGGAGTAGTGAGGAACAATGTATGTATGTATACCAGTTTTAGTGGATGAATATAACATAGGTATATTGTCCCAAATGTGTGTATGGGTGTATCGATCTGAACAAATGGTAGAGTTTCTATTATTTTTCAATCCTCTGTTATTTCTGTTCTTGAATCCATGAATGAATTTTCTTTGTTGAATGTATGATTTATTATGGAAAATAGATAAGTCCCAGGTATTTCTTTTCCATGACCAAGTGCAAAGTGTGCATAGTGTCCACAATGAGTGAGTGACTGAGTCTATTTCGAATCTAAATCTTAGGAAAGATAGTGGAACTTATACATATGCAAGGAGTGCATCGAAGTCTACAAGGAGTGCAAAATACAATTTCAGACTCGAAAGCTCAAGAAGGACAGCGTGATTCAGTCACGAGGGAGTTAAAAGAGACTAGAGAATAGTCGCAAGGAGTGTGAAATCATTCACAGAGAAGTGAATGAGGAGTGAACTCTGTTGCAAGGTGTGCACAAGCTAGGAATTCGATTAAGTGTCAAAGAGATTGTTCAGAGGAACAAATCAAAGAAGGAAAGCTCAGGAGGGAGAACGACGGAAAGTTTCAAGGAAGGGAGACCTTGAATTTATTGTCAAATCCAGATAGTGCGAGATTCGTTCTTGGAAGGAGAAGAATGATTCTAGATCATTAGATATGGTAAAGTTGCATAGAGTATAGCTGCAAAATATTTTGATAATTCATATATCGACAAGTTGGAAACTTAATGAAGGCCGGGTAGTGAAATCCAAAGTCGTGATTAAATCTTGACCATTTCCCACAAGAGAACCCATGGCGACGAGATCCAAGAGTTTGGAAGTCGGGAGAGTGGATATTGTAAGTGAAAGGTCTAGAGTCGCGATTCACGAAATTGGAACCATTGTGGGGCCGACGAATCTGAGGAGACGCGTGGTGTAATTTCAGAGACTCAAAGCTGAGCGATTTGGGAAGGAGTGAAGAAAGGATTAAAAACATCCCCAAAATCTGAAACCACGAAGGAGACAGACCCACGATCACAAATGTGGTCACTTATGGAGAGCATGTGTGTGTGGGTAAGGTAATTTCGGGTGCCGCAGAGACCCAAGGAGTCACTCCGACTTAGAGATTCAAACGATCCAAGACTGGGAGGTCAAGAAGCCCTTTAGAGGGAGGGGGTTTGTGCCATTTCCCTTCAATAATTTGAATCTCTGGTCAATCTCCCATACATATTCTCCTAGTTTTTTTCTAATCTCTATCATCTCATTCATGTATTGATCCTCTAAACTAGGATTCTAGAATTCATTTATCAATATCTTTTTGATATCTCTAATCGTTCGGGTTGTCCCTAGAGGACTATTTGCAACTAAAATCATATTCCAATCTAGTGCACGATCTCTTAGTATGATAGATAAATACGCAAGTTTAGTTTCCTCATCTGTGATATGTTTCGCTTCCCAGATCTTTTTAGAAATAAACAAGTGCTTCTCAGGGTCCTCCGACGCCTCTCCTTTGAATTATGGTAACCTGATGGTGGGGTCATGTTTTGCCATCCTGAATGCTGAACTACTACCTCCACGTGGTGTAGATACTTGAATAATGATTCCTGAACTGGCTCCCCTAGTTGTTGTTCCTTGTGTATATGTACTTCCTACTATCTTCCTTCTCCCAAAATCTGATTGTCTAAATGGTGGTGTTCTTCTTGGTGTATTGGTCACACATGGGTTTATGGGTTCCACACTGACACTGATATGGATAGGAGTGTTTCCATATATTACCACTCTTGGACCTCTCGTCTTCCTCTCATACATCGCACGCAGGATTTCCTCAATCTGCTCCATAGTCCTAATATCTTCTACCTCTTCTTCATTACTTTCCAAGCCTTCCCTCGCGGCTACGACTCTCTTCTTATTGTTCACCTTATATAGGGTACTCCACTGCGTGTTTTCCTAGTAGTTTCCATGATCCACTTGATCTGGTCTTCATCCATCATAATTGGGTCTAAAGCCTCCTCCTTATTCCCTTTATCCCTTTCTCCTTCCATTTCTCCTTCACCTGTCAGTGCTTCCCCCCTTCCCCCATGCACGCAAGGAAGTTTAGATGTCTGACTCCATTGTCATTACAACTTTGTTGTATAGTAATATCTTAATAGAAGTATATAATGATATGATGTACCTAACTCGAGGTCCCTTCAAGAACTCTTGTTTTTTCGCACTGTAAGACTTTGTTGTATCTACTGCAAATTCTGTGATAAATCTTGCAACAATGTTGTCTAATCAGAAATCTACTGCCCATGTAAACTTATTATCAACTCGTTGTAATTGTGCGATCTCTTCAAGATTCCACTCTAGCTGTCTAATCCGATTTGTGGGATGGTTGYATTTCAACCTTTTTATCCACTCTTGCAATGCATGTGGGAAATAACAGAAAAATACTTCATGAAAGTCGCTGAATGCGTACTTGTCCATATATTTGCRCGGTGCAACTTCGAGTTTCTGTTATCTTTCTGCGTAAACTCCAGCTCATTTGTTTTCAACCAACTCTCTATCTCTGCCTTCATTGGATTCCATGGTATCAACATCCCCTTTTAGATTTTCATTCTCTTGGCATCTTGTCATCTGATTTTTCATTCTTTTAACGTGTCTTCCACAAATAGCATGTACTCAATCCCATTCCTTTCCAACCAATCGACAACAAAACCATTTTTTGTCTTTAACTGTTTGTTGGTATTTGTCATTTCTATTTATGATTCTTTATGGGTTATTTTGATCCTACCTTACTATCATATATTGAACCAAGTTCATATTTGATAATCTCCCAACAAAATCCCTCTAAAACTATCGGCCCTCTAGTAGACCAGAAGGAAATGCAACACATAGAGTGTACTACACAATCTCACCCAAGATAACTCTATGGGTGGCTGCAATACTCAGGTGTTTGCAACTTGGGAATGAGTGGAGACCTACGGTTGTGTCTCGTAATCTTTATTGATCTAGTGTCATATTTGATTATAGCAGTCATTCTGTTCATGTATGTGAAATACCATATCTAAATAGTTAATTCATTCATCTAACATTTACCATTTAACAACAATAAATATGCACACGTTCATTCATACAACACAGATGTTACCGTGGTTCAACCCCTCCTGGGATACATCCACAAATATCTAGCTCTCAATCTCTTTACTATGGGTAAGTAATATGTCACGCCGCACATGTTTACAATCTTAGATCCTAATCTCTCAATAGGCTCCTTAATCCCCATGAGTCTGACCAGATCACACCAGGATCCTCAATGTGTGAGATAACCCTCAAGATCGAGTCACTCATTGCTTTCCAGCTCACTATCTTATTGACTAGTACATTTCTTATAATTCTCTGCCATTTTCGTCCTCTCCTTTCTCTGGTCAGTTCCCCTCTTCCTTTATAATCTTGGCTCATGAATGATTACAATACTTTACAAAACCCCTAACCCTGGCGTCGTTAGGTCTTCCTTGCATGTGAGCCTCGCCTGCTTCCCTTCCACATGTTGCTCTTCCTTCCAATTGTTCTTTTCTCCTTTTTTTCTTCTCTTCCCAAAAATATCCTTTTCTTCTGATTAGTTCTGCGTCCAACAATAGATTTTAAACTTGTCTTGATCCTATGGCCTTCGTTTATTCTAGAACTCCAAGGTTTGAAATTTCTTGGTTTATCTGAGCTGTTTATCGTCGTAGTAGGTTAAGGCCAGAGTTGACCATATTCTTCTTTGGTGTGCTCTTAATAGATCAATGGTTGATGAGATTTCCTATTCTTCCTCTGATTCGATGGTTGATGGGTGTTCGTGACCTCGGAGCTTCAACCTTTGGGTAAACTTACCTGTTTTAAAATCCTTCTCGCTGGAGTGGTCAGCGTTGGACTTAACCATAGTTCATGACTTCGGGGCTTTGGCCTTAGGGTAAATTCACCTATTCTAGACTCCTTTTCACCGGAGTTGACCAGAGTTCGTGACTTCAGGGCTTTGGCCTTTGAGTAAATTCAAATGTTCTAGACTCCTTTTCGTCGTAGTGGTCAACGTCGAAATTGACCACCTGATCGACCGACTCGTATTATTCTCGAGGAGATCGTAGATCAATGGTCTGCATGAGTTATTTTAATTCGAGACTCTAAGATATTTTGGCTTACATTTTCCTTCCACTAAACATGATCGGATGGTCGAAAATTCCTCCGAAGTCCCTCCTTGATCTAACGGTTGGCAAGATCATATGAAGCTCCTACTTTAGATATGATGGTTGAGATTGAATCCTTCCCAACCTCTAACTTCGCCTCAATCTAACGATCCTGGATTGTCACAAAATAAGAATGAAAACCTCCTGTGCGTCATCTCTTCCGAGCTTCGATTAATGTTCTTCCTTCTAAGCTTTGGGTTTGTACTAGATTCTTCTTTGCAGTAATCCAATGTGTCTGTTTCTACTGACTCATAAACTGACTAAGTGCACTCACTGTATAGAAAATATCCAGCCTACTGATCCAGGAGGATCCTCAGGTCCAAAAAATGCTCAAAAATGAAAGTTCTCGGATTTTGACGAGACCAACTCCATTGCATCTGTCTTGTTCTCCCGATTCCAGCCATATATTTACTTTCTCAAACAGACGTTGTATGCGATAGTTATTGTACTCTGACCATTTTCCCAAACAGGCAAAAAGTCAACAGGTCAAGTTAAATGATGACATCAGCATGACATCAACAATGCTGACATGGCAGAGACAGGTGGCGACAAGTGGCAGTCTAGCAGAAGCTGACTGTTCAATGATAGGGATCCAACCAACAACTGACAAGTGGCATTTGTTTGGAAAATGGTTGGGTGCCACGTGGCCCAGTCATGGGCTGCCACGTGGCACCATGGTATTGGTTAATGGTTGGTGGCAAAAGTTTTATTGGAGTCCATGGGGTTTAATCCCATGACCTCTTGGGTTAGCCCAAGACTTTGACAAAAGTCCCTTTCGAACGCACCCTTGGTGGTGCTTGTAACACTAAAACACAAAATAATATAAATAAAGGTGATAAAGTAACAAGGGGGGCACCCAATGGATAAACCTCAGCCCTGGTTTTGAGGAGAATCCCATGAGACCAGGGGGGCACGCTCCAAAAGGGGCTTAGCCCAGCTAAAAGCCCTCCTTTTTAGATTGTGATCCTATGCAGATTCCTAATGACCAGGATCCAAGGGCGCACCCAACCCAAAAGGGGCTACTCTGTGTATTTTTGTTAAAAAATAGGTTTTTTAACTTTAGAAAAGCCCAGATTTCACTGTTTTTGGAATATTTTGGCCATTTGAAGGGGGATTTGATCCAAACAAGAGGCCAGATATTTAGGGGAATTTGGTCTTCTCTTGTTGGGCCTAAATACTATAAATTTAAGGCTTTTTGAGCTTGAGAGGAGGCTTTTGTATGTAGGGAAATTGAGGAGCGGGATTGTAAATTTGTCCATTTCTCATGAATTGAGCGACATTTTGGTCATGTTGGAGAGGAGAGTTTGGGAGCATGATTGGATCTGAGCAGGGAGGTCTTTCACAACAGACCAAGGACATGTTGTAACAACAATAAATCCAATGTAAGAGAACTTGAGCAGTTTGACGAGAAATAAAAAGAGGTCCTCCACTTGGAAGCGGGCCCAAAGACGTAGCCAAAGATTGGTGAACTCCGTTAACAACTTTCTTGTCTCCTCTTTATTTATTGGTTTCTTTTATTCTCTCTATTATGAAGCATTATTGATGATTCTGATCTCTTTAAATTATTAAGCATCTAATAATCATCATTTTGTTAAACTACATCTTGATTTTTTGGATCAAGTAATTTGGTATCAGAGCTTTGGTTGTTTTGGAAGGTTTAACAAAGTGCAGGGTGGATGCTTACAAGATAAAAATATTAGAAAGGAGAAGGATAATTGGCTGAATTCATTCTTGAGATAGAAGGATTGTTGAGGAAGAAAAGAATGGCTTCAGAAGGAGAGCTTTCTCCACGAACCAAGAAATTAGAAGATGCACTTTTCTCCATGTCTGAAATGGTCAAAGTGTTGTATGAGGATTTCTTGGAGAGAAAGAAACCAGCCTTGGGAGAGATCTTAATGAAGGGTAAAAGTGAAGGGGAAGGAGAGTCTTCAAAGCCTCCTCCTACGCCACCTTCACCGCCATCTTCTCCTTCTTCCAGTTCTACATCAAATGCTTGTTCTCATTCTACAACATCTACCATACAAAAACAAACACATAAGCATATGTCTAATATGCCTTTGTTAAAACTTGATGTTAAGTTTGAGTTGAATTTGTATGATGGAGAACTAAATGAATAAAATTTAGATAATTGGATAAGACAAATTGAAGTGTATTGCAGGAAATAGAGAATCATAGATGAAGAGACTATGATCCAGCTTGCTAGTCTCAAGATGGGAGGAACTGCCCTTGTTTGGTGGGAAACCAGGACAAAATAGGATCCTAAGAAGTTTGGTAAGACTCTCTCTTCATGGCTTGATTTTACATCCGCTTTACGAAATAAATTTTATCCTCTAGCTTACATGCAACAAGCTATTATGTCATGGCAGAACTTTAGACAGTTAAAAGGACAAACTGTTCAAAGTTATACACAGGAGTTTTTAAAAAGAGCTTTGTTGTTGGGAATATCATTGGATACTCAAGAGACACTTCTTAAGTATATAGGTGGTTTGCATAGTTATTTGCGACATACCATTCTTATGTTTAATCCTACTAGTTTAGATGAGGTGTGTGTACAAGTGACTCATCTTGAATCTAGAGGCAAGAATGTAAATGTTGATTTTGTAAAACCATTTAAATCTATTGAAGGAAAGTTTAAAGGCAAGGGTAAAGAAAAGTTCAAATGAAAGAAAACTTATACAGTGAAGAAAGAGAAACCTACATGTACTCATTGTAAGAAGGAAGGCCATAGTGAGGATCATTGTTGGATCCTTCACCCAGAGTTGCAACCAGCAAAGTTCGGGAATAAAGGAAAACCAAAGACTACTGCAACAACTCAAGTCAATTTGGGGTTAGATTCGGGAGATGAGACAAAGGTCACAGTCACAGGAATCAAAGGTAAAAATTCTAAAGCTAGTACAAGTTCTTCAATTCAGTCTTTAAAAGTTGATAACGAAGTTGATGAGGTCAAACGAACAAATTTTTTTCATATAAGGGTAATTTCCAAACATACAAAAATTGATACTCTATTTAACAGTGGCTCACAAGTAAATTTGATATCAGAAGCAATCGTTAAAACATTGGGATTAATCACTAAACCTCATAAGAAACCATATCCCTTAGGATGGATTCATAATGATAATCAATTGCAGGTGGAAAGACAATGTGTCCTAAAGTTTGCAATTAATGCACAATTCATCGATGAGGTTGAGTTGGATGTAGTTCCACTAGATATATGTGGTATTGTACTTGGAAATCCATATTTGTATGATAGAAAAGCAATATTCTATCATGAAGACAATAAGTATCAATTAACTAAATATGGAAAAGAATATATAGTAAGGGCTCATCAAAAGAAATTGAATTTATCACTAATCAACTCAGGACAGATGAAGAGGATTGTAAATGTCAGTAAGTGATATCTCTTAATGGTGGTAAAAGCTAAAGACACTGTCAGAATGGTTACTTTCAAAGATTGTGATGCAAAGTTAAAAGATGATTTAGTTAGAATTGTTTCTGACTATGATGAGTTATTTCAAGTCCTGAAAGGATTGCCTCCAAAATGACAAGTTGAACATGAGATACAATTGCAGCAAGATGTTCCTCTTCCTAACATTGGCATGCACAGGTTATCAGTCTTGGAAAATGGAGAGATAAAGAAATAGGTACAAGAGCTGGTTGAACAAGGGGTCATCAGACCTAGTGCTTCTCCATGTGGGTCACCTATCATCCTGGTGCCAAAGAAAGATGGCACATGGCACATGTGCATGGATTTTCGAGATTTGAACAAAATCACGGTAAAAAATAATTACCCTTTGCCTCACATTGATGATTTATTAGATCAACTGAAACATGTGGTTTATTTCACTAAGTTAGACTTAAGAAGTGGTTACCATTAGATCAGGGTTTTTGAACAAGATATATGGAAGACTACTTTTAAAACAAAACAAGGATTGTTTGAATGGTTAGTGATGCCATTTGGGCTTACTAACAGACCTGCTACTTTCATGAGAGTTATGAATGATGTATTCAGGCCTTTCATTGATGAATTTGTAATAGTATACTTAGATGATATTCTTATATTCAATAGGAATAGGGAAGAGCATGTCCAACATGTTAGGCAGATACTTTCAGTGTTGCAAAGAGAGAAACTTTTTGTAAAATTGTCAAAATGTGAATTTGGAAAAACATCTGTTGTATATATAAGTTACATTGTAGGAGGTGGAGAGCTTAAGATTGATCCCTCAAAAGTTAAGGTTATTGTAAATTGGCCAACACCTACGATTGTAACCGAAGTAAGAAGCTTCATTGGAGCAACATAGTATTGGAGGAAGTTTATTGCAAACTTCTCTCTGATTGCAACACCTTTACATGCTTTAACAAGTGTGAAAAGGGGATTCCAGTGGGGAGGAAGCCAACAGAAGGATTTTGATACTTTGAAAACAAAGATTAGTATAGCTCTTGTTCTGGCATTACCAGATCTCTAACAATCTTTTGAAATTGAAACCGATGCAAGTGACTATGCCATGGGGGCAGTGTTGATGTAGCACAAAAAACCCATATGCTATCATTATGAGACCTTCACTACAACAATAATTAACTATCCAACCTATGATAAAGAATTGTATGCTCTAGTACAAAGTGTTAAAAAGTGGAAACATTACTTAATGGGCAAAGAAACAATAATACACATTGATCATCAACCATTACAATTGAATAGAACTTATGGACACTAGGTTAAAGAAGAGCACAACATTTCATCCACATACGTACGACCAGACAGAGGTGGTGAACAGGATAGTAGTGCATCTACTTCAGACATATTGCAACAAACATCCTAGGCTTTGGGATGAACATCTATGTTATGTACAACATGCGTATAATCGAGCCAAACATTCTTCTACTCAGAGATCTCCATTTGAAACTTGTTTGGGGTACTTTCCAAAGTCTCCTTTGGATTTTGTCTTGGGAAAAGACATTGCAGCAGGAGGACATAGTGATGTGGATAGGGCTACAAAGTTCATTGAATGTATCCAGTTGATCCATTAGGCAGTACAGGAATAGTTGGAGAAAATCCAGGCCAAGTACAAGGAAAGGCATGATATGCATCGAGTTGATCATCGGTTCAAAGCAGGAGATCAAGTCTGGTTATACATCAACAAGGAAAGGATGCAAGGTGAAGGTAAAAAGCTTAAACCAATTCGTTATGGTCCTTTCATAATTTTAGACAAGATTGGTACTAATGCTTTCTAGTTAGAATTGCCTCCATATATGAAAATCTATTCAGTTGTAAATGTGGAAAACTTGAGATTGTATGAGCCTCCTATGATTGAGGATCAAGGAGATAATGTTCAGATTCCTACCATCGAATATTTTACTCCAGAATATATGAACAAGTTGCAGGAAGACACCATATTGGACAAACGAGTCTAAACTTCTTGCAGGGGTGATGTGGAGTATCTTTGAGTGAGATTGAAGGGAAAAAATCCAAGTCAGGCCAAGTGGATGGAGACTGGAAAGGTGAGGATACAGTATCCTCACTTAGTTACCAACTGATACCAGAATTTTGGTGGTCCAAAATCTTCCAAGTGGGAAGGATTGATCCAGGAGGATCCCCAGGTTCAGAAAATGCTCAAAAATGAAAGTTCTCAGATTTTGACGAGACCAACTCCATTGTGTTTGTCTCGTTCTCCCGATTCCGGCCATATATTTACTTTCTCAAACAAACACTGTATGCGAGAGTTATCGTACTCTGACTATTTTCCCAAACATGCAAAAAGTCAACAGGTCTAGTTAAATGATGACATCAGCATGACATCAGCAGTGCTGACATGGCAGAGACAAGTGGCAACAAGTGGTAGTCCAATAGAAGGTGACTGGTTAGTGACAGGGATCCAACCAACAACTGACAAGTGGAATTTGTTTGGAAAATGGTTGGGTGCCACGTGGACCAGTCAAGGGCTGCCACATGGCACCATGGTATTGGTTAATGGTTGGTGGCAAAAGTTTTATTGGAGTCCATGGGGTTTAATCCCATGACCCCTTGGGTCAGCCCAAGCCTTTGACAAAGGTCCCTTGCCAATGCGCCCTTGGTGGTGCTTGTAACACTAAAACAAAAACTAATATAAATAAAGGTGATAAAGTAACAAGGGGGGTGCCCAATGGATAAACCTTAGCCCTGGTTTTGAGGAGAATCCCATGAGACCAGGGTGGCATGCTCCAAAAGGGGCTTAGCCCAGCTAAACTCCCTCCTTTTTAGCTTGTGATCCTATGCATATGCCTAATGACCAGGACCCAAGGGTGTGCCCAACCCAAAAGGGGCTACTCTATGTATTTTTGTTAAAAATGAGGTTTTTAACTTTAGAAAAGCCCAGATTTCACTTGTTTTGGGGTATTTTGGCCATTTGAAGGGGGATTTGATCCCAACAAGAGGCCATATCTTTAGGGGAAGTTTGGATTCTCTTGTTGGGCCTAAATACTATAAATTTAAAGCTTTTTGAGCTTGAGAGGAGGCTTTTGTATGCAAGGAAATTGAGGAGCAGCATTGTAAATTTGTCCATTTCTCATGAATTGAGGGGCATTTTGGTCATGTTGGAGAGGAGAGTTTGGGAGCATGATTGGATCTGAGTAGGGAGGTCTTGCAAAGTAGACCAAGAACATGTTGTAACAACAATAAAACCAATGTAAGAGAACTTGAGCAGTTTGACGAGAAATAAAAAGAGGTCCTCCACTTGGAAGCAGGCCCACAGACGTAGCCAAAGATTGGTGAACTCCGTTAACAACTTTCTTGTCTCCTTTTTCTTTATTGGTTGCTGTTATTCTATCTATTATGAAAAATTATTTATGAGGCTGATCTCTTTAAATTATTAAGAATCTAATAATCGTCATTTTGTTAAACTACATCTTGATTTTTTGGATCACCTACTGTTAACCAGATACATCAGTGATCGAATCAGATGTCTGTACTGGGTGAGATCAATCTCGTTGGAATCGAAAAAATACACACTTAGTTTCTTCATATTCATCACCATTAGTGTAGCCAAGGGATTACAGTTCAACATCCCAAACTTCTTTAATATCTCAACTGTGTAGTTCCCTCGACTCAGGAAGATCTCATCAGTTCTCTGCCACACCTCTATTCCCAAGAAGTAGTGCGTCATACCAAGGTGCTTCATCTCAAACTATGAGGCCAATGCATACTTGAATTAAACAATAAGGCTCTATGTACCAATGAAGAATAAATCATCAATGCCGAGGACCAAAATCAAGGACTCACCATTAACAGTCTTGTAGTACAGGCTGGGATCAACAACACATTTTCTGAAGCCAAAACTCATCAGGTGTCCATCAATCCTAGCATACCAATATCGAGGTTCCTTCTTGAGTCCATACATGGCCTTATTCAACCTACACACATGAGACTCCTTCTCATGTATCATGAAACCATCTGGATGCTTGATGTATACTTCTTCCTCGATCTCCCCATTGAGAAAGGTTGTCTTCACATCCTTATGATGTAGTCTCCAACCCATGGATGCTACAAGGGAAATAATCGTCCGGATAGAAGTGTATCGAGAAACATGAGAAAATGTCTCCTCATAATCTATTCCCTCCACCTGATATAATACTCTAGAAACAAATCTCACTTTGTGCTTCTCGATGCTCCTATCAGATATGTGTTTGATCTTATAGATCCACTTGGAAGTCACTATAGACTTCCCCTTTGTTAGAAATAAATATATGTGCTCATTTTTCCATATAAAATATAGAAATAGTGTCACCCAATCATAGGCCAAATCCACCCCCGAGCACCTTAACCTTGACAGATAGAATAATTACAGAAGCAAACCCTTAGAACCAATATCCAACCAAGGTAAATATGTCTCTCCAAATCTAGCACACCAAGCAGAGAGTCCAAAGCATAACCAAGGTAGAAATTCCAAACCATAACCAAAGACCCAAAATTGTAGTTGCAGTAGCTGCAACTACACTCCAAAACTTGTGCACCACTAGTCCGTGTGAGTTGAGAGAGTGTGTCAAATGAGGTCTAACACCCTCTTATTTATAATCTTCTAAGTGACCTAATCAGGATGATTTGTACTTTTGGAGGATAATAATTTAATAAAAAAATATTATCTTGAGCTGAATTTCCTTTTAGGGTTATTATCCAGCGTTTTAGAGTTTCTCTTGCTTCCCAAAATATTCTAGTATCATCAAAGGTTACACGTAGAGGTTAATACCTCCTGCATCTACCATAATACCAACACTTCCTCCTAGCTAGGGAGGTATTAATGGAAATGGTATTGAGCACAAATATACCATTCAATTGGTAGCATCATTATAGCCATAGGGGCTATCTCATGATCATGTAGATGAACTCACGAGAAACATCATCACTATCAATATCATCTGATAGAATCAACTACATCATCTCTCGAATCCATACTCCACGGGCTGATACAAGGACCATTCTTCTAATCCAAACATATGTCCTAGAAGAATAATTGTTCCAAGAGATGATGAAATCCACACCATGGGTGATCCAGGTGGATATCGGTGGCCAACCACCTATTCCATGGGCTCGAAAAATAGTTTTCCATCTTGGCAGTTTTTTGACAGTTTTTTGAGTTCCAAACTTCTAGGGTCATTTTGAGGTCCTAAACGACATGTTTTGGGGGATTTGGGGTCTAGGCGACTACCAAAGGCACTAGCCTGGACCAGTCAAGAATCATTCTTCATGGTTAGACCTTTCCAACGATGTATCAAGCACCCAAAAAGGAGATCCTATGCAAAATTTACGCCCCCAGGAAGTTGACGTATCAACTACCCCCATTGGGGCCCGCAAACCTTTTGTCTTTTCATCTTCCGGGGTTAGGGTTTTGGATTTTACTTATGTTAAAAAGGCATTTGGAGTCTCATTGTAATGATCATATTCTTGTTAATGCGAGTAGCCGTCACATCTCTTCTAAGATATAAGCTGCCACCATTCTGGTGAGTCTTTCACTCTGTATTTTTACAGTCTTTGTACATTTTCGCTCATTAATAGAAAATTGTGAATCAATGTATCTTTTTTTTTATGGTTTCATGATACTTTCATCTCTGATACATTTATATTATATTATTGGATATCCAAGATATCTTTGTACATTTCTTTATTATATCTCTATTGGCATGTTCACAGGAACAATGCGCTTGTCATTGATGGAAAGAACACACAGGAAGGAGAAGCTCGTGAGGAGAAGCGACAATGATCATTGGATCACCCATTCCAAATTCTCAGTGACCATCAGATCTGAATTCAGACAGGAGGAGCACACAAATGAAGGATAGATCTCAAGCGTTATATTTGAGCACGGGGACCAACCGTCATCAGATCTAGGAGAACCTACACGAACTTTAAAGTTCAACATTAAGCGAGATTACAAAGTCCCGAAAACAGGAGGAACTTCCATCATCAGGAAAGACACATGGCTACAGTTCATCATTTCGATGACTGGAAAGTCAAAGGAAGGAAGATCTCCAACTTTCCAACTCGCGATAAGATTTGGGCCGTCAGATCTGGATTAATTACGAAGGACCAACAACCATTAGATCTGGTGAAACTGCAAGGCGGATAAGACCATGAGTCATCCAAATCTCCAAAACTATGAAGGAATCTTGTCCATCCATCGAGGATAGTCATGGGTTGTTGGATCCAGAGGACACATGTCAAAATATTGTCATTTCGCTAACTGGAAAGTCAAAGGAACGTGGTTCTCTATTCCTCCAACTTGCGAAACACGAAATGGTGAAATCATATGAGCCATTGGATTGAGGAGAAATATGGTCCGTCGATCCAATAAGGACACATGGCAAAAGATCATCTCTTCACTGACTGGAAAGTCAAAGGAACAAGGTGTTCTAACCTCTCAAACTTGCGATATGCGAAATCGTGAAATAATCTTAGCCGTTGGATCAAGGATGAACCTGGGCCGTCAGATCCAGGAGGTAGTTCATGAAAGACCATGTGAGAAAGGACAGGCGACAATATACATTAGCAAGGACACATGGCTCAATCATACAAAGACAAGTGTCAAGTTTACTCGGCATTTCAGGCCACTGGAAATCATAATTCTGAGTGACACATGGAAGGCAATCGACTTATGACATGTCATTGAGTGATGCAAGAATGAAGTTAGTCCGAGAGTTTAGTTTCGGGAGTTTTAGCATCAATACTCCCCCAAAGTCCCGAAAGCTGAAGTTCTAGGACAAAGGATAGCCGTTCGATCACCATGGATCATGGACCGTTGATCTAAAGAGTGAAGCGCTCAAATGTCTATTCAGTGGTCATATCTTGTGGTCACATCGTCGAGAGATGGAGAGCAGAGCTAGAACTTCCAAGCTCCATTTCAAAGTTTACGACATGGAGAGTCGAGACGACTCTTCATAGAATCCCTAAAACACAAAATGCAAAATGTGTTTTCGGACTTGGCCTCTGGTCATTGCCCATGGTCGCGTGAGTGGAAGGAGCTAGAATATCTAGGCTCCATTTCGGATATCGAAAATTGGAGGAGTCAAGGGACTCATAGGAGAATCCCCGAAATGAAAAATTGCGAAATGTAGTTTCGAGTTAAGCTGTGGTCACTGCTGGTGGTCACGTTGGAGGAAGGAGCTAGAGAAGCCAAGCTCCATTTTGGGGTTCACAATATGAGGAGTCAAGGAGACTCACAGGAGAAAACCCAAAATGTGAAATTGTGAAATGCATTTTTGAATAGGGCTGTGGTCACAATCATTGGTCACATCATCGAAGGTTTAAGGGAGGAGCTAGGATGCAGCTAAGCTCCATTTTGGAGATCGTGACTTGGAGAGTCAAGATGCCTCATCCCCAACTCCCTGAAATGTGAGTCGTGAAAGAGACTTATGAATAGGCGCTTGGTCACCACCAGAGGTCACCTGAAAGGAAGGGGCTTAGCCAGAAGATCTAGCACCCACTGTGAAGTTTTCTTTAGGAAGAGAGAAGGCACCAAAACACATGAATGCACAGAGTTTCTCTCAGTAACTGCCAGAACGAAGTGATTGAATTTTCCAGAAAAATTGAGGAGCTGTAGGGTGGCTTCCAAAGGGGCCGAAGAGCCTCGGTGTAACTGTTAGAGACCACTGATGGTTTCTTCCAAAGAATTTAAAGAGTCTTTAGGGTGATTGACAGAGAAGATGAAGAGTCTCGAGGCAACTTCCAGTGGAGTGTAAACTCATCATAGAGTTGACTGACAGATGGAAAAGGGTCGAAGACTGTTATAGTCAGTAAAGCCAAAATATATCAGGAGAAGGGCCAGTGATGATGAAGGCAGTGAAGTGTATGCAGTGGGATAGTGCATGCAGCATGCACAAGGTGCAAAGAGACTATAAAAATGCAGAACAAAGAAGATATTGGTGTTGCGATTTTTAAGAGTATGTTATGCAGGTTGCTGTTGAGAGTCATTCATGTGTGTAGAAGGAGGCAGGGTGTAGCAACTGAAATGCACAGAAGAGGAATGGTGCATTGAAGGGACATGGAACACAAAGCATAAAAGGTATAAGAACAGAAAGCACAAGGAATGTGTGCAGGAAGACACTGATGCAGGCAGAGCAGAGAAGTGTAGAAAAACAATGATGAGACTGGTAAGCCATTGATAAATATTGTATCACTGTGCTAAATTTACTGATAGAAAACTTTATATCTCAGGGTAGTAGGGAGGTGTTAGGGAGGACTGTTGTCCTTTGAGTTTCAAGTCGGTGCTTGAACACAGGAAGTTGTAGCTTCCATTTGGTTGCAGCCAGATAAACCAGGGTGGCAGGGTGGTGCAAGGGAGAACTGTTGTTCTCAGTTATACAAGTTGGTGCCTGTGTGACTGGAAGTTGGTGCTTCCATCCAACTGGTGTTGGAACACATAGGGAGTTGTTTCTTCCTTCTAGTGGGTGCTAGAGAAACCAGGGAGTTGGTGCTTCCTTCTAGTGGGTGCTAGAGAAACCAGAGAGTTGGTGCTCTCAGCAAGTAGTGTCTTGAAAAACATAGGTGGTAGCCTCATTATGAGACGGTGCTCATAAGAGTGATAATGTATAGAAAATAATTATCATATAAAGAAAAAGAGGTTTTCACCATTTATGGGTTTCCTCAAGAATATCTGTCTCTGCATTATACATGTGTGTGATTGATGTTGAATAATCTATTGATTATTTATTGTGATCATCATTGAGTGTTATGTAATGAGTTTAAAAATGGATATAATTGTTTAAGAACAGTAACAATTGATTCAACTCCTCCTCTCAGTTGTCCAACAATTGGTATCAAAGCTGGCCCCTTTTATCTAAGGGTAGTTCCTAGTGCTTAAACATGTCAAGCCACCAATAAGGCCCCTCTGTTCAATGGAACAAACTTTTCCTTTTGGAAAGTTAGAATGAGAACCTACATAATGGCTTTAGGTGCATATGTCTAGGATGTGGTAGAGACTGGTTATGTAAAGCCAATTGTACTAGCTAATAAGGATGACAAGCTAGAATTCAGCTTCAACGCTAAGGCTATGAATGCTATCCTGAGTGGGCTTGCAGAGGAAGAATTTGTAAAAGTTATGCACTTAGAAACCTCCAAAGAAATGCGGGACAAACTCATTAGCAGTTATGAAGGTAATGAGAAGGTAAAGGACGCCAAGCTTCAAACCTACAGAGTACAGTTTGAATAGCTGAAGATGAAATAGGATGAAACTGTTGGAAATTACTTTCTAAGAGTTGAAGAACTAGTAAATGCAATGAAATAACTTGGTGAAAAAATTGAGGAACCCTCCTTAGTTCAGAAAATTTTGAGATCTCTACCAGATAGGTTCAACCTGAAGGTCTCTGCTATAGAAGAACTTAATGATCTAAAATCCTTGGCATTTGATCAACTTCTAGGAATGTTGACTGCATATGAAATGAGAATAGTTAAATATAAACCCACCTCTAGAGAAGCATCATTTAAAGCAGACAAGAATGAGGATTCTGATCCTGATGAAATTGAATCAAAATTTGTGAGAATACTGAAGAAGGGATTAGGAAAATACAAAGGTAAACTGCCTTTCAAATGTTTCCACTATGGTAATATAGGTCATTTTGCAAATAAATGTCCTCAAAAAATAAAGGATTAGACATATGATGATGAGGAGAAGCACAAACACAAAAATTTCTTTAAAGAGAATAATTTTAAGAAGAAAAGTCTTTGTGTAAACAATGATAATGATCCTTCAGATAATGAAGACAATGACTCTTCTATTGAAGATAAACCAAATGAATTCATGCTTGTGGCCAAAGAGGATTATGGTAATAAAAGTATAGGAAGTGATGCTAATGAAGAAGAATCTGTGGTTGACCTGGAAGGAGAACTGATCAATGCACTAGAAGAGCTTGACAGACTTAGAATTAAGACAAGAAAGCAAAAACAATTGTTGATACAGTTCAAGAAAGGCAGTAAAGAACCCGATGAAGACTTTTCCCTACTAAAAGTGGAATTAGAAGAGGCAAATAAAATTGAATACATTCTAAAACAACAATTATAATAAAAGAAGGCAAGATCTAAATCTATGGAGGAAGAAGTAGTGAAAACTAGGAAAGAGCTGGAGAAGTTTCAAGCCTTGTATCATCGGAATCTGTCAAGTATCAAACCTCAGAAGGATTGGGCACCATTCTAAATCAGCAAAGGAACCCAAAGCTGAAAATAGGTCTGGGTGATGAAGAGGGATCAAGAAGTGGTCAACCAAGTAACAATGAACCCATCAAGTTTGTCAAATCCACAACATATGACAACAACAAACCTGTAGAAACAAAAGAAGATAATCAGCTACCCAGGAGGAGTTAAGAAAAAGGTACCAGAATTGAAATTGTAGATCATAGAAATAATACACTCTTTTCTGAAAGAAATCATCAGCATGGAAGAAATTGACCTTCTCAAAGAAGACATCCATTTTCCGAGTACCAAGGTTTTTTCTATGGATATTGTTTTCTCTGTTCTAATTTTGGTCACAAAGCTGTAAACTGTTCTTTAAAATTTAGATATGAGCAATAGAGACATTAAAGGTATAGGTATCTGCCACAACAAAGAATGAGACAACCAAGTAACAAACCATCATAGACTGCAAATCACTTGATGGCTGGGAAAAGGACACAGGTTAAGCATAACAATCGTTATGATCCCTTATTCAATGAATCAAAATGTCACATCTGTCATAATTTTGGACATAAAGCTACTGACTATTGCTTAAAGAACTATGAACTAGATTTGAATCCCTCTGCTGAAAATGTCAAGGTTTGGAAGAAGAGAGAAAGTGACAAGTGTGAATTAGTGTTGTCAACTCAAATACAAAAGAACCCTTGGTATATATATAGTGGATGCTCCAAACATATGAGGGGAGACAAAGGTAACTTTCTATCTCTATGTGAAAGTAAATCAGGAAACATAACCTTTGGAAATGATGCTCCAGGTAAAATCAAGGGTAAAGTGATGGTGAGTTTAAGTAATGAAAAAGGAAAAGCTCAAGATGTTCTTCTTGTAGATGGGCTAAAACATAATCTCCTCAGTGTAAGTCAAATGTGTGACAAAGGATGTGAAGTGGTGTCCGCTTCCAAGCACTGCAAGATAAAGTCTGTAAACTTAGGACAAGTGGTGGCTAAAGGCATAAGGATATAAAATAATGTATATGTTTTGAAAGAAGATAGAGAAGAGTGTCATCTAAGAAAACATGATGAGAGCTAGTTATGACATAGGAGACTTGGAAATCTAAACTTTGATCACTTAATCAAGCTCAAAAATATTGAGGCAGTAAAATATCTTCCAAGAATATCAAAGCCACAAGACTTTGTGTGTAAACCCTGCCAAGTAGGAAAGATAACCAAGACATAGTTTAAATCCAAGAGTTCTACCTCAACAAAGAAACCACTCCAACTAGTCCATATGGGTTTATGTGGACCATCAAGACAGGAAGGCACAGGTAAAGAAAACTACTTCATGCTGATCATTGATGATTACTCTAGAATTACTTGGGTTGCCTTTCTCAAGGAAAAAGCTGAAGCATTTGAGAAATTTAAAATATTTAAGGTGTTACACGTCAAAATTGCTTAGTTGGATAAGTGTCGCATTGTCCCTATCAATCGTCGTAAGTGTCGCATCTCCGCTACAACTTTCACAAGTGTCGCAAGTTGGTCACTAGTGTCGCAAACGATGTTCAGACATAATGCTATGATAACGAAACTAAGAAGGCATTTATAACATCTCACATGACTAATTTGAAGGAGGAGAACTAGTTTACTGGAGTCAAATAACTCTTGACACCTGAAAGAAATCCTGAAACAAAGGTTTGGAGGGGGAGCACTCCCCTACTTCAGCTCCAGAAGCGCTGGCGCTTCCCTATAATGCTTTAGGGAGCGTTATAACGCTTCCCAGCCCCTTTTGGAGGAGCGCTGCTCATCTTGAGAGCGTTGGCGCTTCCCCAAGGCTTACAAAGGAGTGCTACAACACTCTGATACCCCTTCTGAGGGAGCGCTCCCTAATCTGGGTCAGTTGTTAGACCGTTGAGGAGAATGAGGAAAGGATATTTCGAGATTAGGAGGCAGTTGTGCTCGAATTCTTGGTTTCATCAACAGATCCCTGATCTAAGGAGAAGGTTCCCAACTTGTTCTAAAGATAACTCAGGAGTTTAATCTTCTATTAACCTATATAAACAGACTCTATGATGGTGGAAAGGGGGAAGAATTGAATATATGAAACTTATGATCTTGGAGGAAACTTACAGTCAGCCAAAGGAGAGTGATCAATGAAGTTGTTGTTATCCAGGTTGTGGAACTTTCAGGCAAGGGTTAGATGAAGGGGACTTGACGAAGCTGTCACATTCGCATCTACGATTGTAAGTACTGCTGTCGTTATTCTCATTAATATGACACGCTTGGCTTGTTTCTTTCTAGTTTGTGTCTGATGTTACATGAACTTATCATTTAGTGATAGATCTGTTTTCAAGCTAATATCAATAGAGTAGGAAGTGGTCGTATCTTGTTTTGTCCACAGAACTCAGCGAGGAGCAAAAGATTGGAGCATGACTCGGAGCGTGTAGGGAAAAACGTTGATAACAGGGACTTCTATCATCTTTCCTTCTCATGTATTAGTTTAGATAGATTTGAAAGGAAGTCAGTGTCCACGTTAAGCATTTTTCTGTCTAGGGTTAAGGTCAAGCTCTAGAGGTGATCTACCTATCTGCAGGGAGATTTTCCTACAACATAAGGCTTTAACTGAGAATCAAACAGAAAAGAGGTTAAAGGAAGTAGGAGCAGATAGATGAGGAAAATTTATGTCAAGTGAGTTCAAGGAATTCTGTGATAAAAATGGGATCAAGAGAGAATACACAATCCCAAGAACTCCACAACAAAATGGAGTAGTTGAGAGGCAAAACATAACAGTGCAACAAATGGCCAGGTCAATGATGAATGAGAAGAACATTGGTCAAACCTACTGGGTAGAAGCAATACACACAACAATCCATGTTCTTAACAAATCCCACCTCAGACCACACACTGAAAAGACACCCTATGAACTGTGGTATGGGAGACCTGCTTCAATCAAACACTTCAAAGTCTTTGGAAGTAAGTGTTACATAAAGAATAATGATGAGAACCTTGGAAAGTATGATGACAGGGCTGATGAAGGCATCTTCTTAGGGTATGATACAAATAGTAAAGGATACAGATTTTATAATAAGAGGCTTCATATATTGGTTGACTGTATTGACATAAAAGTCGATGAAGAAATCCCAGTAAGAGAGGTAAACAATATTGAATAAACAAAAAAGGATATAGATGAAATTGAAGCTGAACAAGTCCAAGAATAAGAACAAGAAGACTCTGAGCTAGATGAAGATGCAAATATTCAGATAGACTCAAATCAACAGACAACATCAAATTCCTCATCCAGAATCACTCAAAAGAATAGTCCTTCAAGTCAGATAATTGGTGAAAAAGACAAAGGTGTACAAACCAGGAGAAGGATAATCAAAAACACTGAGCAATCCCATATAGCCTTCATGTCAATGATGGAACCCAATAAATTTAATGAATCCAATAAAGATGACCATTGGGTTAAATCCATGAATGATGAACTTGACCAGATTGAGAAAAGAAATACTTGGGAGATGGTTCCTAGACCTGACGATAAGAATGTCATAGGCTCCAAATGGATCTTTAAGAATAAATTGAATGAGCAGGGACAAGTTGTTAGGAACAAAGAAAGATTGGTCTGTAAGGGATATGCTCAGATAGAAAGACTGGATTTTGATGAAACATTTGTGCCCGTAGCAAGATTAGAAGCTATCAAAATATTTCTTGCCTATGCTTGTCATAAAAGGTTTAAAGTCTATCAAATGGATGTCAAGTCAGCTTTTCTAAATGGAGATTTAAAAGAAGAAGTCTATATGGAGCAACCAGAGGGTTTTGAACTATTAGATAACCCTGACTTTGTGTGCAAGTTGAAGAAAAAATTATATGGGTTGAAACAAGCCCCTTGTGCCTGGTATCACAGACTGGATACATATCTCCAAGACAAAGGGTTCAAGAGAGGAACAATTGACAATAATATATATATCAAAACAGAGGGTAATGATTTGCTCATCGTGTTGGTCTATGTAGATGAAATCATCTTTGGATGTAATAAGGATTCATTGGTACAATGGTTTGCTTCTGCTATGGATTTTGAGTTTGAAATGTCTATGATAGGTGAACTACCATTTTTTCTTGGTCTACAAATTAATCAGAGGTCTGAAGGAATATTCATTTCTCAAGAAAAATATCTAAGAGAAATGTTGAAAAGGTTTCAAATGGAAGATTCTAAACCTGTGGGCATACCTATGGTTACTGGATGCAAATTAAGCAAGGATGATGAATCACCTGATGTTGATCAAAGTTAATATAGGTCAATGATAGGTAGCCTGATGTACATCATAACATATCGTCCAGACATAATGCATGATGTTGGAATGGTGGGAAGATATCAGTCTGCACCCATATAGAGTCATTTTCTAGCTGTTAAAAGGATATTCAAATATTTGAAAGAAACAATGAGCTAAGGCCTATGGTATCCTAAGAATCAAAATTTTCAATTATCAGTCTACTCAGATGCTGATTGGGCTAATTGCATGGATGAAAGGAAAAGCACGAGTGGAGGTGCGTTCTTCTTAGGATATTATTTAGTAGCGTGGTTGAGAAAAAATAAAGGTTCCATTTCTTTATCAACTACAGAGGCATAATACATTGTTGTTGCTACTTGTTGCACTCAGGTATACAAATAGTTGCAGAATTGGATGTAAAATATACTGCACCAATCCAAATTCATTGTGATAACACAAGTGCCATAAGTGTGTCAAAGAATCCTGTATTCCACTCCAAGACCAAGCATATTCCCATAAAATACCATTTTCTGAGAGAATAGGTCACCAATCAGATTGTTCAGGTTCATTACATTCCAACCAAAAAACAAATTGCAAACATCTTTACTAAACCCCTAGCCAAGACACCTTTTGAATATCTTCGTTAGAAGCTGGGTGTCATCCCGTCTCACATCTAGAGAGAATCCATCTTGTTAGGGGGAGTTTGTGTTGGTTGAATATGTGATACCTCTGAAAAATTACTACAATAGCTCAAGGGGACTATGTTTTTTCTTTGACATTGATGTCAAAGGGGGAGAAGAACAACATGAATGGATGCTACGGTTGCAGATCGAGGTCTAAGAATAATAGTGCAGCCTTTCAGGGTTGCCATCAATGCAAAAGGGGGAGATTGCTGACATGTTCATAGGATCAATGTGCTTTTCATTGATGGCAAGAACACACAAGAAGGAGAAGCTCGGGAGGAGAAGCGACGGTGATCATTGGATCACCCATTCCGAATTTCCGATGGCTATCAGATTTGAATTCAGATAGGAGGAGTGTGCATATGGAGGACAAATCTCAAGTGTTAAAACTGAGCGTGGGGACCGACCATCGTCGGATCTAGGAGAACCTGCACGATCTTTAAATTTCAACATGAAGCAGGCTTATAAAGTCCCGAAAATAGGAAGACCGTCCATCATCGGGCAGGACACGTGGCTATAGTTCATCATTTCGATGACTAGAAAGTCAAAGGAAGGAAGCTCTCTAACCTTCCAACTCGTGATATGTGAAATCACGATAAGATCTGGGCCGTCAGCTCTAGATTAATTACGAAGGAACAAAAACTGTTAGATTTGGTGAAGCTACAAGGAGGATAAGACTATGAGTTATCCAAATGTCCAAAATTGTGAAGGAATCCTGGCCGTCCATTGAGGACAGTCTTGGGTCATTGGATCTGGAGGACACAAGTCGAAATATAATTATTTTGCTGACTAGAAAGTTAAAGGAACAAGGTGCTCTATTCCTCCAACTCGTGAAATGCGAAATGGTGAAATGATCTAAGTCGTTAGATAGAGGAGAAATCTGGTCCATCGATCCAAGAAGGACATGTGGCGAAAGATCATCTCTTCACTGATTGGAAATTCAAAGGAATGAGGTGTTCTAACCTCTCAAACTCGCGATATGAGAAATCGCGATATAATATTAGTCGTTGGATCAAGGATGAACCTGGGCCATCATATCTAGGAGGTAGTTCATGATAGACAATGTCAAAAAGGATAGGTGGTATTCTACATCAGCAAGGACACGTGGCACAAACATACAAGGACAAGTGTCAAGTTTACTCGACATTTTAGGCCACTGGAAATCACAATTCTGAGTGACACGTGGCAACAAATCGGATTATGACACGTCATTGAGTGATGCAAGAATGACATCACTCCGAGAGTTTAGTTTCGGGAGTTTTAGCAACAATACTACCCCAAAGTCCCGAAAGCTGAAGTTCCAGGACGGAGGATAGTCATTCGATCACCATGGATCATGGATCGTTGATCTGAAGAGAGAAGCGCTCAAATGACTAGTTAGTGGTCATATCTCATGGTCACATCATTGAGAGTTAGAGAGAAGAGCTAGAGCTTCCAAGCTCCATTTCAGAGTTTGCGACATGGAGAGTCGAGATGACTCTTCACAGAATCCCTGAAATGCGAAATGCAAAATGTGTTTTTGGACTTGGCCCCTGGTCACCACCTGTGATCGTGTGAGTGCAAGGAGCTAGCATATCTAGTCTCCATTTCAGGTATCAGAAGTTGGAGGAGTCAAGGGACTCACAGGAGAATCCCTGAAATGTGAAATTGTGAAATGCAGTTTCGAGTTAATCTATGGTCACTGCCAGTGGTCACGTTGGAGGAAGGAGCTAGAGCAGCCAAGCTCCATTTCGGGGTTCGCAATATGAGGAGTCAAGGAGAATCACGGGAGAAAACTTGAAATGCGAAATCATGAAATGAGTTTTTGAATAGGGCCGTGGTCACAACCATTGGTCACATCATCGAAGGTTTAAAGGAGGAGCTAGCATGCAGCTAAGCTCCATTTTGAAGATCGCAACTTGGAGAGTCGAGATGCCTCATCCCTAAATCCCCAAAATGTGAGTCGTGAAAGCACCTTATGAATAGGCGCTTGGTCACCGCCAAAGTTCACCTGAAAGGAAGGGGCTTAGCCAAAAGAGCTAGTGCCCACTGTGAAGTTTTCTTCGGGAAGAGAGAAGGTGCCAAAACGCATGAACACGCAGAGTTTCACTCAGTAATTGCCAGAACAAAGTGATTGCATCTGCCAGAGAATTTGAGGAGCTGTATGGTGGCTACCAGAGGGGTCGAAGAGCCTCGGTGTAACTGTTAGAGACCACTGATGGTTTCTTTGAAATAATTCAAAGAGTCTTCAGGGTGACCGACAGAGAAGAGGAAGAGTCTTGAGGAAACTACCAGTGGAGTGTAAACTCATCATAGAGTTGACTGACAGATGGAAAAGGGTCAAATACTATTACAGTCAGTAAAGCCAAAAGATCTCAGGAGAAGGGCCAATGATGATGAAGGCAGTGAAGTGTATGCAGTGGGATAGTGCATGTAGCATGCACAAGGTGCAAAGAGACTATAAAAATGTAGAACATAGAAGAGATTGGTGCTAATATTTTTACGAGTATGTTATGCAAGTTGCTGTTGAGAGTCATTCATGTGTGTAGAAGGAGGCAGGGTGCAACAACTGAAATGCACAGAAGAGGAATGGTGCATAGAAGGGACATGGCGTACAGAGCATAAAAGGCATAAGAACAAAAAGCGCAAAGAATCTGTGCAGGAAGACACTGATGCAGGCAGAGCAGAGTAGTGTAGAAAAACAATGATGAGACCGATAAGTCATTGATAAATATTGTATCACTGTGATAAATTTATTGATAGAAAAATTTATATCTCAGGGTGGTAGGGAGGTGCTAGAGAGGATTTTTTTCCTCTCAGTTTTAAGTCGGTGCTTGAACACAGGGAGTTGTAGCTTCCATATAGTTGGAGCTAGAGAAACCAGGGTGGCAGGGTGGTGCAAGGAAGAACTGTTGTTCTCTGTTATATAGGTTGGTTCCTGTGTGACTGGAAGTTGGTGCTTCCATCCAATTGGTGCTGGAACACATTGGGAGTTATTTCTTCCTTCTAGTTGGTGCTAGAGAAACTAGGGAATTGGTGCTTCCTTCTAGTGGGTGCTAGATAAACCAGAGAGTTGGTGCTCTCAACAAGTAGCAACTTGTAAAACAGAGGTGGTAGCCTCATTATGAGTTGGTGCTCATAAGAATGATAATGTACAGAAAATAATTATCATATAAATAAAAAGAGGTTTTCACCCTTTATGGGTTTCCTCAGGAATATCTATCTCTACCTTAGACATGTGTGTGATTGATGTTGAATACTCTATTTCTTATTTATTTTGACCATCATTGAGTGTTTTGTAATGAGTTTAAAAATGGATATAATTGTTTAAGAACACTAACAACTGATTCACCCCCCCCCATCTCAGTTGTCCAACAATCTTTGCTCTCATTCCATGCCGAAAATAATCCAGATTAGTGGTATTAGAGTAGGTTGCTCTTGATCGTTTTTCAGTGCATGTCCCCAAAGAGGTCCGAGTATAGAAAGTTGGGTCTCGATCTTGTCTCTCTTGAGGAAAATTGATCTCACACACCCAAGAAACCCTCAATGGTAGAAGAAAATAAAAATGATAGAGCGGGCTATTCTATTAATCTCTTGCTTGAGAAATCTCTCATGCGACAGAGGGACGGAACGATGGAGAATTTTTCCCACATCCTACAATGATTGCCGATAGAATTAGATGCATCTTCATCAAGCGACCACTTTGGAGGCACCTTGACTTTCAAGGTACAAGTCAATTTTGATATTCCTATATTTCAAGGTCAGATAGATGTGGATGCCCTAGAAAAATGGTAAAATCTGTTAGAAGGTTATTTCTCTATTCACACTTTCTTCTATAGAGAAAAGATCATCTTCACGCTCATTAAGTCTCTTCCCCATGTCAAACATTGGTGGGAAACTTACTGGGAGAAAAGTTCCACAGAGGAGTCTGGAATATATGGGGCCAAGCCCACCTGGGATTTTTTTGTGGATGCGGTAAATGAATAATATTACCCTGTTGGCAACTATGAGGACCAGTACATGATATGGACCACACTGCGGCAAGAGAGGGGACAAGCAGTGTTGGATTTCACCAATACCTTCCATACCTTTCTCACCAAGATGGGTATCAAATATTCCAAGCAACATATTGTTCTGAAATATCATGGGGATCTACAAAGATACATCCAAAATGAAATGGATTTTCTGGACATCTCATCATTGGGTGCTGCTTATCGATATGCTGTTAAAATCGAGCAAAAATTTAAGCACCAAAACAAACAGGAGTTTGGGTCTGCAAATACGCAACATTAAAATTATGATAAATATGGATCTAACAAATAGCCTCCCAAAAACCAGTCCAAGCCACAGGAAAACAAGGGTCATGAGAAGACGAAGAAGGACACTAGAAAATGGTGTGATTTCCACAAAATCCCCTGGCACAATACTGATGAATGTTGCTCAAAACAATCATTGATAGTCAAGATCAAAGACAAGGATTCGAACCCTAATTTAGAATCTGATTCTGAAAATACTGGTAAAAGACAGATCATCGACGCAAATCCCACAACCATTTTCGTGACCGCAACAATTCAAATAGAAGAACCAACAGATCTTGAAGAGGGGGAGTGACTTTTTATTCACAGATGTGGGTGAAGGGGACCCCACTGCATTTTATTGTTGATAGTGGAATCCAGAAGAACCTCATCTCAGCAAAGGTTGTCAAACAGTTGGGATTGTCGACAACACCACACCCGCAACCATACAACATCAGGTGGCTTCTCCAGGGACGATATCTTCATGTTAGCCAACAATTACGATTGTCATACAACATCCAACCCTTCAAGGATGAGGTATTATGTGATGTTTCCCCACTGGATGTCTGTGATGTTCTCTTGGGCTAGACATATATGTGAAAACGCCATGATGTTTATGAGTCTTGACCCCGTAGTGTCATTGTCTCTCTAGGGGGTCATCTCTACAGAATACCAGAGGTAGTTCTGATGACTATGCCACCTAAACAATGTCACAATGTAGTATCTCATACTACAAAATTAAGCTTCTTCACAATCTGTTCAAAAGGTGAACAAAAGGATACTGCAACCACTACAATCTCGCCCCAAGAACCTTCTATCCAATAGAAGTGGGTCAACAAGACTGCAACAAAGTGAAAATATTTCGTCTGCACATAGAAATCTCATGTAGCCCGACTGGTTGAACAAATTCAACCCTGCCAGCAACAGGTTCATGACAACCTTCCACAAACCAATCAATGCGATGTCTCCAACAAGACAAGCAACTCACCAAGATTCAGATTCAACAAACGCTTCCCCCTATCCCTTGGGAAATCAATGCAAGGGAGACCATTGCTTCCTAAGGTGGGAGGATTGATCTATTTGGATATCGGTGGCCACCCACCTATTCCACGAGCTTGAAAAACAATTTTCCATCTTGGTAGGTTTTCGACAGTTTTTAAGTTCCAAACTTCTAGGGCCGTTTTGAGGCCCTAAACGACGTTTTTTGGGGATTTGGGGTCCAAGCGATTGCCTAAACTAGTAAAAAATCGTTCTTCTCGATTAGACCTTTCCAATGGTGTATCGATCACCCCAAACGAAGATCGTATGCAAAATTTACACCCTCGAGAAGTTGACGTATCAACTACCCTCATCAGGGCCCGTAAACCTTTTGGATTTTCATCTTCAGGGGTTAGGTTTTTGGATTTTGCTTTGTTAAAAAGGCCTTTGGAGCCTCATTGTAACGATCATATTATTTCAAATGTGAGTATCCTTCACATCTCTTCTCAGAGATATGTTGCCACCATTCTAATGAGTCTTTCACTCTATATTTTTACAGTCTTTGTACATTTTCACTCATTAATAGAAAATTGTGTATTACTGTATCTTTGTGTTTGTGGTTTCATCTATGATACATTTATGTTATATTATTGGATATCCGAGATATCTCTGTGCATTTATTTATTATATCTCTTCTCTCATTTCATGTCGAAAATAATCCGGATCAATGGGCTACAAGGACCATTCTTCTAATCTAGACATACATCCTAGAAGAATGATTGTCCTGGACCATTTTTCCCTCCATACACTACTATGAATTCAGGGGAAATTTCTGTCCTATACCAATTTCTCTACTTTGGTTGATGCAAGAGCATTGCCATTAGCATTAAAGAAGCTAGGTGGAGGACAACTCAACACCCAACGCGCAAATTTCAAATTGCTTTTTATTTCCAAGGAGGAGCACATTTTTTTGTTTTGAAAAGATTGTAATTTAAAAATGTTAAATATTTTGAGGCAAGAGCCATCACATAAAGATTCCAAGGTTTCTAATCATTTTAATTAACATATATGGTTGTACATATATTGAGTATCGACTCATATCTGAGTGTAATTTCCATTCAATGTAATAGTCCTTAGTAGATGGATGAATTTACTGTGATAGGATAGCTCTAAGGTAGTCTGGAGGCAAGGCTTGAGAAGCCCCTCATTGTACAAATATATGTATTGTATTCCCAAATGAGGTTTCTTATTTTTATTGTAGAGGCTGCTGAATATTGTAGTTGTCGCTGAATGCTATTGTTGTTCAGAGAGTTGTTGAAGCTTATGAGGAGTTGCAGAGAACTGTATGAGTCAATGTACATATTTTATTGAATGCATACAAGAAGAGAGGTTTGATTTCAATTGTATGGTGTTGTGTTCATCTGAGTTATTTGAGTACATGTGATGTTTCTTTATGTTCTCTGTGTATTATCTGTTTATGTATCTTTTATGATTGAATATGTTTTTCATGGTTAAGTGTGGAAACCTTTGATGTTTATGTAAGTTTCATTTGTTTTCTCTTCTGATATTCCTGGTATAAGGAGTGCATAGTGCCCACAAGGAGTGCGTAGGTCGACTTGAGACAGAGTCATAAGCTCAGGAGAGATAACGTGAATTTACAGTGGAAAAGCAAGGAGTGCACAATTGTTTAGTTGAAGTGTAGAGCGTGAAAAGCTGTTCAGAGGAGAGAAAATATTTGAGAAGACTCGTGAAAGGAGTGCATCGGGCCAACACTTTCTTTAAGTGTTGAATAATTTTCAGAGGAGACAAACACAAGGAGTGCATGAGGATATTTTCTTCAAAAATCTCTAAGTCTAAGAGTTTCTCAGAAATCTCTAAGTCTGAAATTCATCAGAAGTTTCAGGGACACAAGGAGTGCGCCATAGGTCTATAAATTTAGGAGGAACAAAGCTCATAAGAGATAGGAAGTATAAAAGTTCCATAGGAGGGACTTAGAAAATTTCTAATTCTAGAGATTTAAAGTATCATAGGAGCGCACAGGAGGGTGCCAAAGATTCTATTGATATTGTGCAGTCAAGCTCAGGATGGATAACGGTCAGAATATTCAAGGAGGGAAAGATTCTTTTTTTTAAAGTTGAATGGTGGAGATTTGATTGAGAGGATCTAGGTTATTTTATCACCCTAAGATCTAGATAAGTAGAGAGGTGTTTAAACCTTGTAAGTCTCTAAGACTTCGTGCGTTCGGAGAAGTAGTAAATAAATTTTAAAGGAGGAGTTATCAAGGAGTGAAGATCTATGGTCAAGATCGATTCTAAAGGTTGTAGGAGAAAGGAAATTCATTGGATCAACATGAGCTATGTGAGGTTTAATCAGTGAAGTCCTCCAGACTTTGCATATTTGGAGGATTCGACACATGGAGAAGTTAGGACCCCTGAAGTCCCGAAGGAAAGAGTGAATTATGGTCATTCAAAAAGTGGGGATACGCGTCATAAAATCATGTACTCCTATGGATTGATGCTTTAGAGGAAGTTTGGAGACAAGACTCTTGAAGTCTCGAAGACTCGGAGTTAATTTGGGTCATCCATCAAAAAGGACACGCATCGATAGATTGGGAGATCCAGAAGATAGTCACTCAGGGAGAATAGTGAACAGAGGAGGTTGATATCTCAGGAGTCCCGAAGTCCAGAGTATATATGGACCATTGATCATAGGAGGGTATGTAGTAGTATATTCGGAGGTCCGATGCTCCGGGAAAAATGGAGTAGTACTTTTTAGACTTGCAGAGGTCTGAAGCCCCATATTAACTCCCAACCGTCCATTGGAGAGGACACATGGCGCAAGATCACCTGGTCTGGGAACTCAACAATTCGACGAAATCAAAGCATTGTGTAGACGAGGATAAAATCACCAAAAGGCATCCTAGCCATCGATCTAGGAGGGGACACATTGAGGCAGGAGAAATTGTTTGACATTTTGGCGTTGGGAGATATAAAGTGTTGTGTTGTTTGAAAGCCAACATAAATCTCCGAAGCTTGAAGGGAATTAATCTAGACTGTCCATTTGATCGAAGCTTGTGGACCGTCGATCTAAGACTTGATGTAAAGTTCTTTTCAGCAATCCGAGAAAGTTGTGGAAAAAGGGCATTGTGAAGAAGTCGACAAATCCCAAAAGCATAATATGGGCCATTGATCATGGGGCTCATTTTGGACCGTTGATATAGTATATGAATGTTTGAAAGTTTGGGGAATCTGTGTTAAGAGATAAGAGGGATAGGAAGGTCCCAAAGTCCCAAAATTTTCAGAGGAAGTAGCTTTGGCCCACGGTTTTGGCCCTCGGTCTCTGGGGAGGATTTGTAAGCGCTCGGGGACTCTCTAAAAGGAAAATTTACACTTGGGAAGAAGGTTTAAGGACTTGTGCATTAATATTTTGGGCTCAGAGGGATAATGTGAGCTAATTTCATCTCCTGACTAGAACAATCCTAGACTGAGAGGTCACGCAGAGCCTGTGAGAGGGTGGGGTCTGCATCAAGTGGTATGAGAGCTATAATTAATCTCCGTGTGAAGAAAATTTGGAACCATTTCATGAATAAGATGTAGGGACATACCTATAAAAAATCCATCCATAAAAGAAGAAATGAGGCAAATCCGTGCAAGATTAGATGCCATGGAGACGACACAGAGAAGAGAACCTGATGCTGGTGACATCAACGAAGCTAAGAGTGAAGAGATGGAAGTTGAAGGAGTTGTAGGAGAAGACACTGCAGAGGAACGCTTGTTGAAAGTTGTTGAAAGAATGGGAGCCAAAGAAAAAATGGAAATCCCAATGTATGAAGGAAACTTGGATGTTGAAGAGATGTTGGATTGGATAATATCCCTAGACAAGTACTTCAATTATGAAGATATCAAAGATGAAAAGAAGCTGAAGCATGTTGTTACTATACTAAAGGGACATGCAATGCTATGGTGGGATGAACTGCAGGCTGCCAGAAGGAGCAAAGGTAAGCAAAAGATAAAAAAATGGGATAGGATGGTAGCTAAATTGAAAGCTAAGTTCATACCCAAAGACTATCAGATCAATTTGTTCAGGAGATTGAAAAACTTGAGACATAAGGGTTTGTCAGTGAAGCAATACAGTGAGGAGTTTTATAGATTGAATATTAGAGCAATACATAGAGAGAGTGATGTTAACTTTTCAAAATCCCACCCAGTTTCAGTCTCGCTGATTTTTCAGTTAAATTTAATTGCCAAACTCAATTTCAGCACTGTTTCAGCATATGTTACAACCTAGTGTTTCAGCATATACTCAGTGGTGTTTCAGCTTAAGACTCAGCACTATGTTTCATCATATGCTACAGCCTGGTGTTTCAGCATCTGCTCACAGCGGTGTTTCAGCTTAAGACTCAGCACTATGTTTCAGCATATGCTATAGCCTGGTGTTTCAGCATCTGCTCACAGCGGTGTTTCAGCTTAAGACTTAGCACTATGTTTCAGCATATACTACAGCCTGGTGTTTCAGCATCTGCTCACAGCGGTGTTTCATCTTAAGACTCAGCACTATGTTTCAGCATATGCTACAACCTAGTGTTTCAGCATCTGTTCACAACAGTGTTTCAGCTTCTAAAAAACTTAACAGAAAATAAATTTCAGAACTGAAAATAAATTTTAGAACTGAAACATGAGGATTATGAACATCATTTTCAACGCAGAAATAAAATATCAGCAATATGTAAAACTCAGAAAATATTAGACACAAATATTTTCGGTCTAACTTCGACACTGGAAAAACCCACAAGGGGAAAACTAGTTAGAGAGGGATTTGTATTATTTATGAGCTTCTGAGAAATTCTTTTACAACATTTTCATCTTCAGATATTTAAACAAACTTATCTGGACATTCCTGTAGCTTTTCTCCTCAATTTTTGAACCAGAAATTCGTACAACTGTACGACAATTAATGCTGTACGGACTGTCACGAAATTCATGCCAAAACTCTGCTAAGATTGTACGGACTGTATGAAAATACACTCAGAAATATATTACAGCAGTTACCTCAATTTTTGTGCCAATAAATGTTGTATGGCAGCCTTGGAATGCATGCCAATACTCTCAGAAATTGCAGCTACTGTCCTCCTCAATTTCTGTGCACATTACATGTTGTATGACCTCCACAAATCCGTACGGTATGGCCTGTTCTTCCTTGCTGTCTAAAATCCGTACTTCTCTTTGCTTTGGGATGTGTTCTCTCCTTCGGCAAATGCTGTCTCTTTTCTCAGCTCAACCTCTCTCTTGCTATCTCTTGTTCTCTCAAAAGGAATTCTTGAGCTCCTCTTGTTCTCTCAACAAGAATGCTTCAGCTCCTCTTGTTCTCTCAACAAGAATGCTTCATCTCCTCTTGCTCTTGGCATCTCACCAAGAGCCTCTTGGCCTCTCACCAATATTTCTTCTTCTTCTTCTTCTTACCCAAGAATGGGTGCGCCCACTTTCCTTAATCAACTTCATGAGGGAAGGTGAGGAGTTTTCTAATCTAACAGCTGAGATTAGATTAGATGGGTGGTTGAGATTTGGTGTCTCTTCACTCACCCTCACTTTAATCATAAAGTTATCTTTTAATTTGCATCTCACAAATTAATTTGACTAAGACCCACATTCGACAATTTCTCCCCTTAGGAACCTAGGGAAGAGAAACACTTGCCTTGGTAATTCATTTTAATTAAAATTTTAACACTCCCTCATACCGAGGAAAGTGTTACTCACCACTCCAAGCTTGTCCCTGAAAAATACAAACTTTCCCATGTTCAATGCCTTGGTGAGTATGTCTGCAACCTGCTCCTCAGTAGATATGTACTGTAGCTCCACAGCTCCTCTCTGAACATAATCACGGATGAAGTGATACCGAATCTCGTTATGCTTAGACCGGTCATGAAAAACTGGATTCTCCGAGAGTTTAATGCAACTCTAATTATCACAGTAAATCACGGTAGGCCTCAACTGCACACCGAATAATCCAATCAGCATCTTGTGAAGCCANTCACTGACACATCCTGCCCAATCTGAGTCTGTATAGCCAACCACACGAACTCCATCTCCTCTATGATAGTCCAGACCATAATCTACTGTACCACAAAGATACCTGAGCACATGTTTTGATGCCACCCAGTGCACTCTCCTCGGCTCCACCATGAACTGACTAAGAGTGTTAACAACAAAAAAAACATCTGGCCTGGTATTGACCAAATACATCAATGACCCAATCAACTGACGATACAAAGTGGAATCCACCAACTATGACTCAGAAGAATGAAGCTTCTTCCAGTTGGTAATCATGGGAGTGGTCATGGGCCTGCTATCCCCCATCTGAAATCTACTTAGAATATCACACACATAGTTCCCCTGTCCCAAGAAGATGTGTCCAGGCTCCTGCCAAACCTCCAATCCCAAAAAGTAATGCATCAGTCCAATGTCTGTCATCTCGAACTCTGAAGCAAGGCTTTCCTTGCAGCTGCTGATGAGTCTCTCTGCCCCTGTAATAAAAAGGTCATCCACATATAGCAGAAGAATGA
>JASDQU010437322.1:37056-79149 GCA_032191745.1 Picea mariana | reverse complement strand
AGTGGTTTAAGAGTTTTTAAAAGGTAAATAATAAAGTGACGTGATGAGTGTATTATAATTCAAAGTGAATACAAAATAAATTATGTCAATAATAAATTTAATGGATATATTAGAAGTGGACCCAACCCTAAAATAAGGAAAGTGGGCCAAGTGGCCTAGAAGATGTTTTTAAGGAAGCTACTTGGAGAGTATAAATAAGAGGAAAGGATCTCTCATTTGAATCAAACTTGAACATATTGAATATATATATATATATATGTGTATAAGGTAACCAAGGATATATAAACTGGAATTATGAGTGAAGGTGAAGAAAAGAAGGCCGATATGCAAGGAAGGATAAATTGTTTTGATGGTGTTTTCTAAGGTATGCTATTTACAGGTCATCTCACCATTTTCACTATAAAAAATTTTATATAATGATTCAGATCCTGAAATTGCTATGCCATTGAGAAGACATATCCAAGTATCCATGGTAAAACATTTAGCTTCTGGGTCATTGTATTTTTAGAGTTACACTTTGTGGAAAATAGGGTTTGTGGCTAGTCCTGAAACTATTCAAAAACATGTGTTTCAGGTAAAAACATCATAACTTATTCATAAAAGACCCAAATTTAGTGAGACCAAATGTGTTGGGTATGTTATATTTTTTAGTATTCTATGTAATGGTTTCATATCAATTAAAAAATATTCCGTGCGGGGAATGCTCTACAAGGTCTCTCTCTAGAGTAAGCGAAAATTCAGCAAGGTGTGCCATTTTTTCTATAACTCATTTTATGAGAGTTTCAAAGTAGTGACACCTGGAGAAATTGTAGAAAACACACTGAAGAACATTGTGTATCAGTTTCAGATATTTATTCATTACAGGTACAAAGTTATGATTATTTCAAGTCAGGGTTGTTGACTAATCCAAAACTAGTCTTGTGAGACTAAAGAAAAGTTTGATGAAAATGCTAGTCACTTGTTGTTAAAGTTAAGGAAGGTTTGCAGGAATGTGATCACATACAGCAGGTCTATTACAGATCTTAAAATCAGATTTAGATGATGAAATTGATGAGGGCTTTTGGTTGAGGTACATGTTGAGTACATGGTTGAGACAAGTAGTTGATGAGTTGGCACATACATGAGGTGTATAGTTGATCATGTTGGTACATATTGATGAGTGATAGTTGATGAGTATTTGACACATGATTGGTACATACTTGGTACATGGTTGGATGCACTTGTTTATGGTACAAGTTGATTGCATATTGGTTCATGGTTGATGCACTTGTTTATGGTACATGTTGATTGTAGGTTGGTGCATGGTTGATGCACATGTTTATGGTACATGTTGATTACAGGTTGGTGCATGGTTGATGCACTTGTTTATGGTATAGGTTGATTAGAGGTTGAGGTACAAGTTGATACATGGTTCATATTTATTGGTACAGGTTTACAACGGTATATCTCACAGTGATAGTGTGACAGTGGTTCCATCATTCTACTTCTACTTCAGGGTGGCAGAACGGGGCAAGGATAGGTGGTTGTAGCCACCTTCCAATTGTAGATGGAGAACATAGGGGTTGTAGCCTCCTTTGGGTTGTAGCTAGAGAATTGGGGAGTTGGAGCTTCCCTCAAGTTGTAGCATGAGAAACTAGGGGGTTGGAGCCTCCTTCCAGTTGCAGCTAAAAAACAAAGGAAGTTGGTGCTTCCAATGAATGTAATTCTTCAAGACATAGAGAAAAAATCATTCCGTGGTTTTCTCCCGATTTGGGTTTCCACGTAAAACAATGGTGTACTGTGTATGTGTATGATTGTTCATTTGTTCATTGCTTATTTACTCTATAGTTATTGGATGATAATGCTTCATTGATATAACACTTGGATTATATGGTTAAAATGGATTAAATTTCTCTATTACTGATTCACCCCCCCTCTCAGTAACCCAACATGAGGGCTTCGTGCATTCTCTATAAAACGTGTGCAAAGAAAATTAATTCGACAATGCTATATTTTTTTTCCCAAGAAAAGACTTACTTTTAAATCAAACTAAATGTAACACAAATTATTACTATTCTATTATATGATTTTAAATGTTCATGTAATTTCCACAGATATGTAACGGACTATTAATTTCTGGTAAATTTTTATATTCCACAACTCCGCGTCTCATTTTGTATATCACAGAACTGTCGGTGCTATTTGTAGGGCACGAAACATCGGAGGCCCAATTTCGAGTCCGTTAGCCTAAGAGCCCACGATCCAAAAACTGGCAAAGTATCCAATGAGGGCTCTGTGCATGCTCTATAAAATCTTGTCCCCATACTTTCTAAAAGTACAAATTTCATATGTATAAAACTAAATATCTAATTTAGTAAAGGTACATATTTTGTATGTATAATTTATTAATTTCTCATAAATTTCTATAGTCTGCAACTCCTCTTCTCAATTTTTGTATCGCAAACAACATCAGAGGCCCAATTTTGAGTCCACCAGCCCGACAACCCACGATCCATTATAAAAGTACATATTTCGTATGTATAAAACTAAATATCCACTTTATAAAATTACATTTTTGGTATGTATAGTTTATGCTCTCCAGAAACCTATAATTTCATAAATTTCAATTTCTTATGCTTCGAGGAACTCTTGTTTAAAGATAACTAATTCGGTAATGCTAAATTTTTTATGTCCAACAACCTTTCAAATGTTGATAATTTTTTATATTTTTTAGGAAGAACTAATTCGAGAATACTATGTTCTGCATGAAAACCACAAGTATTTCAACTTTCTAGCCACTTGTCTGTACTAGGTCGCATTTTCTCCCATCCCAACCTGGCAAGGACTACGCTGCCATGCAACACTTGTTCTATTTGTCCCTTGTGTTACCAAGTAGAGAATAATGATAGACTGCCTAATTCTTTTCTTTATTTTTTTAGTTAGCCTTCTCCTTACCTCTTGGGAGTCTTGGCCTAACTTCTTGCTAGCTTGTTTCCTAACATACCACACTCTTAGGGGAAGTTTTACACATGTCCTCATGGAAAACATTCACTTTTACCCTTATGCTTTCTATAATTTTTTCACTTTTCCCATGGAATAAAGAGTTTCTCTTATCATAGCTGGGTTCTCTCATTAATTTATCTCAAGTAATTTTTAAATAAAATTAAATTAAAATAATATTTACATAAATATTTTTCACCATCAATTAGTCACGAGGATTAAAATGTTAAATATATATTTTCCCAATGTTAAAACTCAATATTCACAATAACTTAAAATCATTCAAATATTTAAATTGGAGGGATGTTGCATGCTTCCCCCCTTGAACTGAACACTGTCCTCGGTGTTTCAATCAAGCATCCCAACTTTGGAACATAAATGAGTAGGATTTCCTCATAGCCTATTCCATTTCCCAAGTAGCCTCCTCGGGACTAATGTGCCTCCACCACACTTTAACTTGGGTAATGGCTCTATTTCATAACAAAGTTTCATTCATGTTGGGTATGCGTAGTGGTTCCACCTAAAACTCACCTTCTGGTTCCACCTGGATCACATTCAAATTTACAACATGAGTTATATCAAACACATATTTTTTCAATAATTAAACATGATACACATTATGTATTTTCAGGTGGACTGGTAGTGCAAGATGGTAGGCTATTGGTCCTACTCTAGCTAACACTTGAAAAGGTACACAATATCATGGTGATAACTTAGAACTCTTTCCAAGTATGAGTGAACATTTTCTGGGTTTTATATTAATGTAGACATGGTATCCAACATTAAACTCCATGTGTGTGTGTGTGTGTGTGTGTCCTTTTTGAATCTGCGCATCATTTCTTCCTATCTTTTGCACTTTTCAAATTCTTTTTTTCTTTATGCACCATTATTTCCATTTCGTTTAACATGTTGGGCCCTATAGTAATACTATCAATGGAATTATCTCAAATCACCAGTGTTATATACCTCCGACCATATAATACTTCAAAAGGACTCATATTTAAAGATGATTGATAATGTTGTTGTATGTGAATTCAATCAAGTGAAGATAAGCTTCTCGTTTTGTTGGGAGATCCATAACATACATCCACAACATATCCTCAACAATATGGTTAGTTCTTTCGTTCTGACCATCAGTTTGAGGATGGTAAGAAGTGCTAAAAATCGATTTTGTATCCATTCCACTAAACAAAGTCTTCAAAAAATTGGAAGTATATTTTGTGTCTCTATTAGAAATGATTGTTTTAGATGGAAACCCATGCATCCTGAAAATTTCCTTCATAAAAATATATGCAATATTTATAGATTTATAAGTATATTTTACTGGAATAAAGTGTGTTTCCTTTGTAATTTTATCGAGCACAAACATAATCAAAACATTTTTCTTCTTTGTTATAGGTAATCCGGTGATGAAATCCATATTGTTTGCTTCCCATTTCCACTCTAGAATGGGTATGGGCTATAATAATCCAGACTGATGCTAGTGCATTGATTTAACCTACTAGCACTCTAGACAACTAGCAATGTATTCATCTACTTATGTCTTCATTATAGGCCAAAAATATTATTTCTTTAACTTTTTTATTGTCCCTTGAGACCCCAGATGGCTCGAATATGGTTTCTTTTGAGCCTCTTCTAATATTAAGTTTTTCAATTCCACATTGTTTGGAAAAAAAAATATATTCTTATACAAAGTTAAACTTATGGTATGCAAATGAATTTTGACTCTTTTTTAGTTAGAGAATCAGTTTGACAATTTTCGTGAATTTTAATGTACTCATACTTTTCTGTTTCCATTTAAATTTTTTGTTTTAAATCAGATTGGATGTTTCTACTAGAAATTGCACTTAACTTCCTACTAAGGGAATATGGGACTTTATTTTCCTTCACTTTAATTTTTTATGTAATAAAATAAAATTATCTTAGGAAAGACAAACATCTAGCTTGTCTAGTATTTAAGTGTTTTTGATAAAAAAAAGTGTTTGAGACTGAAATTGTCTATTTTTAACAAAAACTTATTTACTAACAAATAATGTTGCCACATTTTTAGAGCATGTACAATAATGGTAAACTCAATATCATGTAAAACATAGTTTTACTTGTGATATTTTAGCTTCCATGACTCATATGAAACTAGATGCCCCTCATGCATTAGTTCTCCTCCTAAACCTTCCTTTGATGCATCTGTACATAGTACAAAATATTTGTGTGGATCCGCTACTTTTAAAATAGGTGCACTAGTTAACAATTGTTTTAACTTTTCAAAACTTTCCTGACAATTTTTAGTCCATTTAAACCTGGTTCCCTTTTTCTATAAAGAAGTAATTGAGTAAGATTATTTTGAAAACCCTTTAATGAATCTCCTATAATAACCTGTAATGTCCATAAAAGATCAAATATTTGAAACATCTTTTAGAACTGGCCAATTTAAAATGGATTTGACATTCTTAGGGTCAATAAATATCCCTTCTCTTGAAATCACATGTCCTAAGTATTGTACCTTACTCTGGTAAAATTCACAATTACTATACTTTGCATACAACTGATGTTCCCTTAAGGTTTATCGAACCAACTCTGGATGTTTTTTGTGTTCTTTCCTTGTCTTGGAATTGATCAAGATATCATCTATAAACACTATCATGAACTTATCCAAGTATTTCCTTAGCACACTATTCATAAGGCACATTAAAGTCACAAGAGAATTTGTTAAACCAAAGGGTACCACTATGAATTCATTGTGTCCATACCTATTTCTAAAACCAATTTTATGAATTTCCTCATATTATATATTGATATGATGATAACCTGACCTTAAATCTATCTTAGAGAATATTTAATCCTCTCCAACCTGGTCAAACATGTCATCAATACAGGGTAAAGGGTACTTATTTTTTATTGTCATTTTGTTCAATTATCGATAGTCAATGCACAGCCTAAAAGTTTGATCCTTATTTTTTATGAATAAGACCAATGCACCCCATGGAGACACACTTGGTCTAGTGTACTATTTATCCAACAACTCTTGAACCTGCATTTTTCATTCAGTCATTTCAAGAATACTCATCCTATATGGCACTTAGAAACCGATGTTGATCCCGATACCAAATCTATTGTAAAATCTATATCCTTTTTAGGAGGTAGTCCTGAAATTTCTTCTGAAAATACGTCCTGAAACATACTTATATAGGATCATCAATCAACAAATGGTCAAACATTTTTTCTATACTTTCATTTATATGTAAAACATATATTTCACAACCTTTTCCAGAATTTTGTTTCAATTGTAAAGAAAAAATCTACCTTACTGATACACCACAATGTAGGCCCTTAATGGTTCTATTCTTTCTCGACTCATCTAAGAAATCAATTTTTTTTTTTTTATAGTTCACTAGAACTGAATTGTTTTCAAGCCAATCCATGCATATGATTAAGTCATAGTATCCCAAAAACAATATATTCAATTCCACCCTGGTTTCCTTTCCATTCATTGTTATCATATAGTCTTTGACCACTTCAACTACCTTTTGTTTAGTACTTGTGGGTAGTTGTACTAACCAAGACTTGTTATGTTTTACCTTATGAAATTTGTAGTCCTCGACAACAATAGGGGAAACATATATTAAACTTGCACCAGGGTCAATTAAAATAGAGACATTTTTTTTATTTATCATACCTTTAATTTCTACCATCACAGACTAATGATCACCATGTCAGCATTAATTTTGTGATTTCACCATGAAAGGTCTTTTACTGGCACTACCTCCTGAACATTATGCACCTTCAATTTTTTTATTATTATTCAAAGAGTAATTTCTATACAGTTCCTTCCAACCTGAATATTGCAATGGTGGTCTGACTAATTTATTTACTGAATGGTTGGTCATATACTATTTCGAGCTGATACACATTTTTATTGTCCACTAAAATTGTTTCTTTTAATTGGTGGATTGTAAGACGCATGACGTAGATACTTAAATTATTTCTTTCTAGGATCAAACTTGTCATTTATGTTCTTATCTTGCCATGTTTTCGTATTTTTAGACTTTTGTTTAAACTAGTTATAACACAATTTAGTGTGTCTTATTACCTCATCCATCACCTTAGGATTAAGGAACTCAATTTTATCCTGATATTCTTGAGGCAAACAACTCATAAATCGTTGTACATTTTTTTTCTCTTCTCTAAGGTAAGGTACATCCTCGTCAAATTTACAAACTTGGCAAAAAAATATTTGATGGTCATTTGTCCTAGTCTAACATCATGAAACTCCTTAGCCTTTTCATCGAAATACCTTTCAGTTAAGTATTTTTGTTTGAAGTATTTTTTTAAATATCTTCCAAGTGAGTTCGCTACTCCTAATTTTTTTCATTTTCTTTGTTTCCTGCCACCAAATAGAAGCTTTTTCATTCAGTTGCTATACTACTAATCTATCCCTTAAGTTCCCAGAGTAATTATAAATCTGGAAATATTTCCTTATGTTTAGGAGCCAAACTTCTACTCCTTCAATCTCACCATCAAAACTGGTTGGTCTGATTTTTTAAATTCACCAATCAATTCACTACTATGCCATTTAGGTAGATTCTTTTGCAAGGTGTTGTCTTCATAACTACAATTGCTATTTTCCCGAGTCATCAATGCTACTTCATCACTAAACATCGGGTATTCCCTTCGATTATGATATTCATCATTAGAGACTTACTTCTTAGCATTACTACAGGTAATTCCTACATTCTTATTATGTTTCATCTCATTCATTTTCTTGAGTAGGATTTCATTTAGTTCCTCTTGCTCTTTACTAGCTTTCAACATTTTTTCATTGTATGCTTTAATACTTTTCGATTTGGCCCTTATACTTCCCATGGTTTCAAGTAACTCTAATTAATTTTTTTGAGGTTGTTCATTGTTAAAATATGCATACATCTCAAGTCAACCTAGCTTTGTTTTTCTAGTTTCATCAACCATGTTGTCTATTGTTAAGTGCGGAGCATATTTTATCTTAAGATCTCATTTTCAACAATTCTGCAATGGTCACATAATTTGTTGATGCAATAGTTATTTTATTTTAAAACTAAATGGTTTGATCCCATAAGGCCCTAGTGTTTGGAACTTTCTCTGATACCATTTGTAACATCACCCAAAACAAATTAATATTTTTTTTTAAATACTCTTATATATTAGAAATTAGAATTGTACTTCTAGTCACCGTTTCAACAATACTATAGTTGTTATTGTGGGATGGCACCAAGGTGAACATTACTACTCTTTAAGTGTATACATTTTATTTTCACATGACAGGTTAGAGTCTCTAACGATGACACTCGTCGAAGTGTCCACACATCCTCCAAGGTGAACATGCAATTAGATTTGTTAAATTTTCAACATGAATATTAGTTATCTCATTAATCTGTCTAACTGGTGTGTTTCTATCCAATGTCCAAGGACTTACTCTTATTCTATCTTAAAACAATGTCGAAGGCACTACAAAGGGTACCACACTCTTCAATAAATTCCATCTAGCCTCCATCATGACTATTTCCAATTTATAGTTTTCAAAATGGAAGCGGTGCACATAAATATTTATATAAGTATACATAGTATTGTTATAAAAATTGACTATGCTTGTCATTGACACATACTTATCATTTCGTCTTACCATTCTTAAGTGAGTATATAATAAATATAGGTATTATTCTAATGTTATAACCCACTTTGATTAAAATGATAATCAATTAACCCTTTTCAAGGCTTTCTAACCTCGACCACCTCCACTATATTCATATGACCCACGAAACCCCTTACAATTTCACAATCTCCCCAAATCATGGTGTAGATAGTTACCACTAAGAATGTATTAAACTGAGTCTTTGGTAGAGGTATGTTTATGAGATGTGTTTGAATTACCGACTGCAGCTATTAGGGTTAATCGCAAGGGTACAGTACGGTTAATAGTCGACCATACCTATTATGGTTTTTATATCTTAAGCCTTTAATACGTTCTAAATTAATTTATTAAATTGTTACAGTCTTTCTTATTTCCTATAGGAGTTATGACTCTGTTTGTTTTAAACAATTTACCTCCGGTTATAAGTTATAATATATTTAAGGAAATACAAAGGTAACCATTCAGTATTGTTGCATACACAATAGTTCTGTTCTATTTATTTATATTCATTGAAGTAGTAAAAAATATAATATATTGCTACAAATACCATGCATATTATCTTTATGTTGTTTATATATGCAACAAGCAAATGATTTGTTTAAAATAATAGAGTTGCAGAACTCCAAAGTCTTCCTTTATTTTATCTTTATTGCAGATAAACATTAAACAAGAAAAGTCATATTAAATGGTTTCTTTTGTTAGTTTATTTATGTACTAAATATCAATAAAAATATTGAAATATGAGCATTTAAGCTTCGTTTGCAAATATTAACAATGATGAATTAGCTAAGAATTCTTGGTTATTTATATTTTTACATTTTACTTTTATAATAGAAATATCTACAATAGTATATTACTAAGAACATATTCAGAAATCATTTTCACAGCATATTACTAAGAACATACTCAACAACGTCCTCTTTACAGGATGTTTTTTTCTTTTCTCCCTTGTGTTACCAAGAAGATAATAACGATAGGCGTCTTAGGTATTTTCTTTCTTTTTTGGATTAGCCTCCTCCATTATTCTTGGGAGTCCTAGTCTAACTTCTTGCTAGCTTGTTTCCTAACCTCCCACACTCTTGGGTAAGTTTACACTTGTCCTCAAGGAAAACATTCACTTTTACCTTCCTGATTTCAATCCTTTTTTCACTTTTACCATGGAATAAAAAAATTCTTTTACCATAGCTAGTTTCATTCATCAATTTATCTCAAGTAATTTTTAAATAGAATAAATTTAAAATAATATTTACATAAATATTTTTTTTGATAATCAAAATGTTAATCATATTTTTTTCCTCAATATTCATAATCACTTAAAATTATTCAAATATTGAAACTGAAGGGATGTTACAACCACTTCACCAACGAATCTATAGCATGTCGGTGTATTCCAGTTGGAATATCAACAACCTCGTCTCTTAAGAAAATATATCTGCAACAAACCAGAGAATAGATTTAGGAATAACATAGTCATGATGATAGTTTAAAATATAAGAAACACATTTTGTGAAGAAGGTAAATCGTTACATGGGGCGAATGATCTAAGTAACCCTTCATGACCTCCGGAGTTATTTTCCTTAGCATAATAATGAGTTCTCTGGCATTCAGGAAAACAAGAATATTTATTTTTATCAGAGAAATAATTTACATGAAAACAATGGAACACGACGAATAATTACAATACAAATGAGTAGCCAGATTACTTACTGGACGTCGCTCAAAAAGATGGAAATCTTGGCCTTTTATCTTTTGAATCCTTGCAAATCGTGGCACTTATGCTTCTACAACTGTAACAACAAATGACATGAGGAAAAAAAAATAAGTATTGAACTTGAAAAAAAATCTAAACACAACAAATTTGTTGACACAATTGTTGCAATGATAAAACTAATCGGATGTGAAGACTATTCGGTCTGGGCGATTGCATTTTTTTCAAACAAACCAGAGGGAGAGTTGACAGTGAAAGAGGGTGGAGCTGTGTTTCATACCCTACCACTTTGAAATGATCTCAACAGGTAAGGGTGAAGATTATTCACGCCATTCCATGTAGTTATTAAGAGTCAATACAATACTACAAGTTCGGGTTGGTGAATATTTACGTTCCAAGTCTAACTATGACTCTAAATTGGAGTTCTCACTACTCATTATTATTAAAACTCTCTGTGACTAAATACATGTCGAACGTTCCCCCAATAAAACATAGAGTGGATTCATTTCAGACACATATGGCATTGATATGGCATGATAGGGTTTGAGTTACAAGTGAGTCGTATATCAGAATTGAATGGGTGACATGAGAGCCTATTTAATGAAGGGATCTTTAGGGATCGATCCACCCATTCTCTCTTAATTATAACCAACACATATTTTAATTCTATGTAGTGGTAAACAATTAGTCATGGGTCGTGTAGATTTTAAGGGATCCAATGTGTTAGAACTATATGGAATTTAATGAATGGAATTATATATTTTAGTGGTCATTTACAATAGCCAAAGTATAATGTTTTGAAAATCAATGAATGTAATTATATATTTTAGTGGTCATTTACAATAGCCAAAGTATAATGTTTTGAGAATCAACCATTAGACTAATGCTATGATGAAGTTTCCTAATAATCTTAAAGTTTATACACATAATGGAAATAAGTAATATGATGAGTTACGAAGGAAAGTGAGTAATGAGAAGTGTAAGGGAAAATACTTGATTTTGTGTGGTCGTGGATACATAAGTGTAACCAATTTTTTACTTATGTACCCCAAGTAATCAATAGGTTACATCATGGTTTGACTATAGGTTCCACTTGGATGTTGTAGAAACTTATTGTCATAGATTAAGAGTAAGTCTCGTGTATGAAATGTCTTTGGTTTGATATGTCTTTCATGTCAAGATTTCTCGTGTGCTTTATAAAACTGTTCATGGAAACTTGTGACAAAACGATCTTCTTCTAATTCCATAAGTTCTGATAATCTCATTTACAATGCACCTGAATTTTAAATCTATGTTATCGCAACAATGCACATATGTGGTACTATGTATTCCATCACCATAACAATTTCTTGTCCATACATCAACGTGAATGGAATTTGTCATGTCAACGTCTTTCTTGTGGTTCTATATGCCCATAAAATTGCTAGAATTTTCAATTCCTAGTCATCATGACTTACATTGCAAATCTTTCTCAGTGCATGTTCAAATATATTGTTGAATGCTTCAATTGTGATATTTACTTAAGGATGGTATGTTGTACTCTTTTGATGATGGATCTAAAAATCCCCTGTCAATATTGCAATTATCTTATTCAAAAAGTGACTTCCCTAATCACTCATAAGTACTCTTGAGCATCCAAATAATGTCACCACATTCTCAAATAAAAATTACACAGTTGTCTCCACGCTACAGTCTCTGTCTAACTTTTCCTCAGCCTATTTGGTTAAACAGTCTATTGCAGTAATTATGTATCTAGCTCCCAACCTCTTAGCTAGTGGATTAACCGGCCCTATAAAATCCACTTCCCACTTGTAAAATGATTTTAACGTCAGTTGTGGAACTAAGGACATTTCATCGCTCCTGGATGGATTTCCAAGACTTTGACAAACATCACAACTTTGGCAGAATTCCTTAGCATCTTTATGAAGGGTAGGACACCATGATCCTGTGCACAGAATCTTATGAGTTGTTTCTTTCCTTGCACAATGACGTCCTACAACCCCTTCATGTGCCTCTGAAAGTACAATATTTCTATCATGCTCTAATACGCAATGTCAAAGAATATCGTTTGCGCCTAACTTGTACAAATTTCCTTCTATTAGATAGTAGTTTGTTTCCTTCACTACTAGTTTCTTCTTTTGTGCCACTATGAAGTCTGATAGAGCTACTCTTGTGCCCAAAAATTGAACTATGTATTCAAAATACTCATCCACCATATGAATTGCAAATAATTGCATGTCTCATAAACTGTAACACAAGTTCCATTCATCTTCACCTGACAATAGGAGTGATAAATGATTTGGTCCTGATTTAAAATTTCTTGATTTCACGATCACCTCAGAGTCATATTCCTAGAACAATATCATCCATATTCATATTCTTCCCCCCAATATTATCTTGTTAACTAGGTATCTCAGCGCAAAATGGTATGTATGCATTTTGAAATGCGATCTAGGTAGGTAATGTCTAAACTTCTGCAAGGCATACACCATCGCCAAATCTTATCATTTTGTCATAGTATAGTTCTTCTTTGTAGATGATAAATTCATGTTGATGAATGCCATAGGATGGTTTATCTCTCCTTCACTTTGTTGTGCCAAAGCTACTCATAATCCTATAGACGAGGAATCCACATGAACATGAAATTCCTTTCTCTAGTAAGGAAAAACTAAAATCAACGCAATGTTCATCTTATGTTTCAATGTTTACAGACTCTTCTGACATTCATCATTCCACTGATACTTAACTTTATTCTTCAACAACTTCTCCATATGCGCTATGATCCCCTCATATCCCTTGATGAAATTTCTATAATATCCTGTATGACCCAATGTGGATTTCAACTGTCACACTCAAGTTGGTGGTGGTATATTAACAATCACCGCTATCTTTACACAGTCCATTTACAATCCCTGTTTACACACCATATGGCCTAACAAAATTCAAAAAGGATAACAAAAAATGCATTTTTCATGTTATCGCCGTCATTTTTCTTTTTAGTTAGAGTTGGTCTTAGTCAAGTTATGGTCCGTGTGTCAAAGCATGTGAAGTCAAGTACTGAAAAACAAAGGGGTCGAAGTCAGCAAGTGGTCAGTTTTCCCTTGGAGTCGGGAAAGGATGTTAGAATCAAAACATGTGTAAATGGTACGAGTCCTTTCCCAAAGAGTCGAGTCCTATTAGAAAGGAAGTTTTATGTGTTGAGTGTGGAGGCAAGTTGTTAAATAGAAGTCACATCGGCAAGTTCAATGACCATCATCATTTCATTATCATGGATGAAAGAATAAAAAATCATGGTGCTTGTATCATGTATTCCTTGCAGCCCTTATCAGTTGTACTTTACACACCCCAAAGTGTACTCGTTGCATGGATTTGCTACAAAAAATATTCAATTCGCTTCGAAACATCCAGTCGCCATGAATTTAGTGTTCCCTGGCATGATTCCACTTCCTACCCACTCTGTTATAAATTATCAATGTTTTGCATGCATTCTATTCACCAGTCAAGATTATGCATTGTCTGTAGTTCTTCTCTCAAGCCCAGGTTGATCAAGATGACTGCCTTGGGCCCATGCCAAATCCACCATGCATAGGAAAAATACGCGTTGCACCATGGAAACCTCCCAAAACATAATGAAGGGCACACAAAGCTGCAGAAGTGTTGGGCCCGAGTCCCAAAAATTGACGTTGATCAATGAATATTTGGAGGTCAGAGCATCCTTTGAACAATTCAGGTGCATGGCTTTTTGCAGGAAAATTCAAGGATACAATACGATACTAGTTGAGAAGTTCACACTTAGTTTCGACGGATTCTGCGTGGTGATCTCGAGTGTCACTTTCTAGGTGACTAAGGAAACTCTGTCAACCGCAATAAAGATCCCTCTACACACTGAAAGGTGGTATAAAGGCACGACCTTAGATGCACAGTGCTATGAATATTTCATCAAGCGAGATTGTTTAGGTGGAAGGTCGAGAGAGGCGTTCCAAGCAGATATTTACATGAACCTTTTCAGAAACTACTTGGATTGATTAGGAAATATTTCACCTATGAAGGGAGGTTCGACATAATACATTCACATCTCATTAGATTTTTGATGCACTTCAAAGGAAGGAGACCTTTAAATCTACCCTTCCTCTTACACCAAAGCCTCCGAGAGATGGCAGACAGCACCCAGGCTAGATTGGATCCATCGAAAATGAAAATCTCTCATGTATCACTAATTAAATTGCTGATAGTTCAGAAATTAAGATGATTGGGAAGTGAATGGGATTCGTTCTTTCTCACAACAAACATCCCCAAATATCCAAAGGGATATTTCCCTCTACCCGCAGAAAGGGTAATATCACACTGCGCAAAGGCTGGATTGGAAGAGGTTGTGTAGGAAGGAAAGACGTTGGAGGCCTTGTCCCCCCCAAAAAAAATACCCTGGAGAAGAGGCAGGCCAAAGAATAAGAAGGAAGTTGGGGAAACCCAAGTCCCAAGCAAACCACGTACAAAGTCCGATGCCGAAAAATTACTTATGTGTGCCATTCGGCTGGAACCTAACGAAGGTACGAGTCGAGAAAGATTGAACAAAATGAGGAGGATAGATGTTGAAGGTATGGATGTTCAAGATCCGTCTCAGCAGTTGAAACAAGCACAACTTGATATTGCCGAGCTTTACCAGGAAAACAAAGAATTAAGACAATAGTTAGCTGCGAAGACCCTTGAAGTGTCAGCATCACAAGTTCATGAAGGAAATCTGATGTGGCTCAAGAGATATCTCAAAGAAGCGTAGGATACAATCATACAATTGTGCGAAACATAGAGGATGTCGGAAGAGAGGAATGTGAAGCTATTAGTGAGAAAGTCTGTGCATCTCTTGCCAGCGTGTAGAAGAAACATGATTAACTGAGTTCATTCTTGTATTCTCAAACGTGGCATGGATCTTGACAGTTTTGAAGAAGGCTTCTCCCTTAGACGATTTTTTCATTTTGGTAATTACTACGATAGTTAGCAATCACTCGCCACGTGTGCACCACAACAAATGAGCACGTGACACAAATGAAGGCCATTACAATGGATGGTAGGAGTGTGATAGAGCACTTAATCGTTAGGATACCCTGTCGAAGGAAGGCATACACACATCACTCTCCCCATGACGAGACCTTGTTGATAACTAAATCCCTGTGGAAAATACAAGAGGTTATGATGTGACTAAATACAATTGGTTTATATTTCAGGAAAGGCATCATGCAAAAATTCATTTAACGAAGAACAATCAGTTTCTTAAATTCTATGGATAGTATCTAGAGAGAAGGTTATCCCAAGCGGTGCCCCTGCCTATATATTTTATCTCTTCAATGTAAGCCAGGTTGGTTGACAAAACTAGTTTAGACAGTGACAATTGAATGTAGTTTGAGATCGATCGAAATTTAATGCAAAAGTCATGAAGATTTGATGAAAATATTCTAATTGTAGCAGTTGGATGTATTGTTTCCTTTCTTTGCATACGTACTTCTTGTATTCTTTATTCATATCTATTTCTATCTAAATCAGAATGTAATTTCGAACCTGGGATTCGTTACATAATGCCCTATGATTCGGGCCATTTAGAAAACCCGTCTTTCCTCTAAGTTAACTCTGAATTCATCCTCAACGATGCTCCGAGTTGCTTCATGTGTTTTTTCTCTTCGCCACACACAACGATTTTAAACTGAAAATTGTTGCTTACTTAGGCTTTATCCTCTCAATTTCAGTCACCAAGTCATTTGTTTCTATCATTTTCTTAAATAGAATCCATAGCCCGAGGTCTTACTCTCTTTCACAAATAGAACCAAAACTTATTATTCAAAGGTTTTAAATCTACCGACAGCTTAAAGCCATATCCTATACCGAGACAACGTCTCCCAAGAGAATGCTCTCCAGGTTCGAAAGGCTAGTTTTGGGTCTCAAAGTTCGTTTGTAGGTTTTCTTTGTTATTCATTTCTCAGTCGAATGAAGTTTACAGAGAGATAACATTCTGGCGTCGTTGCCGAGGAAAAAATTAAATAAATTTTCTCTGGGAGAATGACTAAAGTTATAGTTTTGACCCCAATACACCCCCCTAAGTTTTGGCCGATATACCCCCTAAGTTTGGCATGTTGTTATCCAATTCATGGGCTACGAAATTAAAGGGAACTCTACAAATGGACATGTTGTATTCTACCATTCTTGTCTTTTTCCAGGAGAGACGGTTATACAGAGAAGTACTACTGAAGTACATGGCGAGCAGTAAGACACAGCCAAATAACCATCCTATCTACTCCGTCGACACTGAGGTCATATCCTCCATATTCTACAATGACCTGAGCTTTGAATAGGAAGAGAAGACATCCATCATGATTGCCGACGATAAATCTGTGCGATGAGCAGCAGATTGCATCGACCAGAAGAACCATTCGGAAAATGAGATATGCAACATGAGTTTCAATGGTGTTTTCATCAAAGAAAAGGCAAGGTATGGTCTGTGGATAAGTCCTCCCAAGGTGGGCATAAAACTCTGCTCATACAATCTCTCTTTTGAGTGTACAAATAGCATGGTTGAGTATGAGGCACTGATCTTGGGCCTGAAGGTTTTGAAATAACTAGGCACAAAGAGGATAGCAGTACATGGGGACTACAAGTTGGTTATAAACCAACTGAAAGGCATATATCAATAATAAACACCCCAGGATGATGGCATATAGGAACTTGGTGTTGTACATCCTCGAAGAATTCTTGTACTGTAATCTATCGGCTATCCTGAGGGGGAAAAATCAAATCGTCGGTGCATTGGACACCTTGGCTTTGGTTTTTAAAATTCCCATCTTTCCCAACAAAAAATACGAGATCAAAGTCAAACACAGGCCGACGATGCCTAATAATATCAAATATTGGCAGGTGTTTGAGGAATACAAAAAGGTGGTGAGATTTCTCCATATGAGTGACGAGTTTTCTAACATAAACATTGATGATGAGTGTTCTTGCGATGAATATGGGAGTGTAGATATGAACAGTAATGACAACCTGTTCCAGAACCAAATAGCAGGAAGGGACATAGTAAAACTAAAAAATAACATCATCCCAAAGGGGATAGTTCCGTTGGAAAAGTTGTTGACGAAAACGATGTGGCTAGAAATCCCAATATCACTGCAAACAATGAGGATGTCAAATATTGCAACATCGGGACTCAGGAAAACCCGAAAATAATCAAATTTTCAAAAATGCTGAATCTAGAGGTCAAACAAGATTACATCAAGATCATGAAGGATTTCCCTGATGTTTTCACTTGGATTTGTGATGACTTAAAGGTTTACAACACCAAAGTGATTCAGCATGTCATTCCTCTCAAAGAAGACCAGAGGCCCTTCAAACAAAAGATGAGACAGACAAATCACCTGCTACTGTTGCTAATCGGAAAAGAGGTAAAGAAACTCTTTGAATCTAAAATTATCGTTTCTTTAAGGATTTCGAAGTGGGTGGCCAACCTGGTGCATATAAGAAAAAAAAGCGGGGAAATAAGATTGTGTGTGGATTTTCAAAACTTAAACAAAGTGTCCCTCAAGGACCACTACACGCTCCCTAAAATGGACTATATTTTGCAAAAGGTAGTGGGGTCCCAGAATATGTCCACGCTAGACGATTTTTCGATTTATAATTAGATCATGGTCCACCTGGATGACAGGGAAAAGATGGCTTTTACGACACCAGGGGGGATGTTCATGTATGCTAAGATCCCTTTCGGCCTGATGAACATCGAATCCACTTTCCAGAGGGAGATGGACATAGAATTTGTGGATGAAAAGGAAAAAGTTTATCATGATCTATCTAGATGAAATCACAGTGTACTCTTACTCCAACGAACAACGCCTCGAGCATCTACAGAAGGTCTTCCAGAAATGCAGAAAATTTGGCATATCATTAAATCCAAAAAAGTCACATTTTGGGATGTAAGAAGGGAAGTTGTTGGGGAACATCATCTCAAAGGAGGGTATTAAGATAGATCCCAGCAGGGTCAAAGGAATCATGAAAATTGGCACTCCGCATAGTAATAAGGAAGTGAAATCCTTCCTGGGAAAGGTAAATTTCTTCAGAAGATTCATCATGAACCTGGCAGAAATTATAAAACATATCATCTTCATGCTCAAAAAGGGGAACGAGATCATGTGGAACACGAATGCTAGGAAATCATTTGAATATATCAAGGTAGCGCTGACTAAATCTCCCATGTTGGCCAACCCAGACTTCACGAAGGAGTTCATCTTGTTTTCATTCGCCTCAGAGAATACAATTGTCGATGTGATATTACAAAAAGACGATCAAAACTTTGAGAAGCCTATAGCTTATTTCAGCAGGATGCTGAGGGATTCTCCACTAAGGTACAAAATTATGGAGAAACAAGCATATGCCTTAGTAAAATCCCTAGAGGATTTCAGAATGTACATATTACACTCCCACATTATCACTTACATTCCCAGCAACTCAGTCAAGGATATCCTGACTTAGCCTGAACCTGAGGGAAGGAGAGGTAAGTGGATAGCGGACATGCTAGAATATGACCTTGAAATTAAGCCCACTAAGTTGATTAAGGGTCAGGGCCTTGCAAATATGATGGTGCAGTTGGACTATGACGCTTTGGGAATCAACTTCATCATTGATATGTCATAGAATCCTCAGGAAGAAACAACTGCATAGGTGTCTCAAAGGTTCGTCGATTCACCATGGTATACAGACATCATCTATGTGTTGAGAAATATGCAAGCCCTTCCGGGTTTAAGTAAGAGAAAGGACAGATTCTTGAATCTCAGACATGTTAAGTTCTGCATCTTGGATAACTCCCTGTAATGGAAAGATCCTAGAGGGATTTTACTGAGTTTTTTGTTGGAAAACGATGCAAAACACTATATAGGGGAATTCCACAAAGGTGACTGCAGTGGACATCACTACTAGAAAAACACCACACATAAAATCCTAAGATCATGATATTATTATCCTAGCATCTTCACAGATGTTTACAAAGAAGTTTATGGTTTCCAAGAATGTCATATTTTTGATGGAAGGAGAAAGATGCAACCCCTTCTGCTGAAACCGATCTCGGTCGAAGCATCTTTCTTACAATGGGGCTTGGATTTTATAGGGGAAATCCATCCTCCATCCTCGACTTAGCATAGATGGATACTCATGGCCATAGATTACTTCAAGAAATGGATAAAAGTGATTCCAACAAAGCAGGCTACTGACACAGTCATAATTCAATTTCTGGAGACAAACATCCAATCAAGATTTGGATGCCTTATCAAGATAATAACAGATAATGTGGTCGCATTCAAGTCCAAGAAGATGGATAAGTTTTTTCAGGATTACAACATAACCCTGGGACATTCTACAATGTATTACCCACAGGGAAATGGGTTAGCAGAATCGTCAAATAAAAGTTTAACCAGGATCATCAAGAGATTCCTACAAGACAACAAGAAGGCCTGGCATAAAAATATTATTTATACACTATGGGAGGACATAATCACTACCAAGAATTACATATCGACGTCGCCATTCTAGATCGTATACAATGCAGATGAAATTTTCCCCATCTTACTGGGGTTGCCCGTTAGGAATTTGTTACAAGAACGGGAAGTTGGGACAGATGACACGCAGAGGAGAATAATTCAGTTGATTCACACATAGCAGGTGTATAATCGATCACAACTCCACCAAGAGAGTATGAAGAAAACATTCGACAGGCACTCTAAGTGGGAGGAATTTTAGTTGGGGGATTTGGTGATGAAATGGGACGCGGGGAATGAAGATAAAGGAAAGAACTAAACATTTGATCATCTTTGGACAGGTCCTTTCAAAATCAGTGCATATCGCGGGAATAACGCTTATTTTTTAGAAGAACTAAATGGAGAGTGCATTGGTTGGGGGCCTATAAATGGGAGGTTCCTCAAATAGTATCTGGTACAATAAATTTTGTTTAAGTCACATGTCACTGTAAATAGTCATTTTATTTTTGTTTCGAGTCAGTGTGTCGACAAAAAATTGAAGCCCGAAGTGAAGGCCCTGATTTTATGCTGCGTCTCATTGAAACTGTGTCAATAAGTTTTAGGTTGTATTTTTTTCTTTTTGTTGTTTAAGTGTCCGAAATTCGAATAAGGCCCAATGGTTAGGCACCCAGTCTGTTGTTCTTTTCTACCTCATTGAGAGGATAGAATCCTCATTGGAGCCAATTGTTAGCGTTGTCATTTTTCTTTTTAGTTAGATTCGGTCTTAGTCGAATTATGGTCCTTGTGTCAAAGCATGTGAATTCAGGTACTGAACAACAAAGGGGTCTAAGTTAGTAAGTGGACGGTTGGCCCTTGGATTCGGGAAGGGATGTCAGAGTCAAAACATGTGTAAATGGTATGAGTCTATTCCCAAAGAGTCAGGTCCTATCAAAAAGGAAGTTTTATGTGCTGAGGGTCGAGGCAAGTTGTTAAATATAAGTCACATTGACAAGTGCAATGACCATCATCATCTCAATATGATGGATGAAAGAATAAAAAGTCACGATGCTCGTATCACGTATGCCCTACAACCCTTATCAACTGTACTTTACACGCCCTGAAAATATTTAGTTTGCTTCGAAACATCTGCAGATGTGCTACGAAAAATATTTAGTTCGCTTCGAAACATCTAGTCGCCTTGAATTCAGTGTTCCCTAGCACGATTCCACCTCCCTCCCTCTCTGTTATAAATTATGGATGTTCTGCATGCATTTTATTTACCAATCAAGCTTATGCATTGTTTGTAGTTCTTCTCGCAAGCCCAAGTTGATCAAGATCACTACCTTGGACTCGTGCCAAATACACTACACATAGGACAAATACGTGTTGCACCATGGAACCATCCCAAAACATATGGAAGTGAACACGAAGAGGCACAAGCATTAGGCCTGAGCCCCAAAACTTGAGTTTGATCAACGAAAATTCAGAGGTCGGAGCGTCCTTCGAACAATTCGGGTGCATGTATTTTTCCAGGAAAATTCAAGGATACAATATGAGACCAGTTGAGCAGTTCACACTTAGTTTCGATGGATTTTGTATGGTGATATTGCGTGTCACTTTCCAGGTGACTGAGGAAACTTTTTCAACCATAACAGAGATCCCTCTACACGATGAAAGGTGGTTTAAAGGCATGAACTTAGATGCGCGGTGCTATGAATATTTCATCAAGCGAGATTATTCAGGTCAGAAAGTCGAGATAGGCGTTCTGAGTAGATATTTGCAAGAACCTTTTCAGAAACTATTTGGAGTGATTAGGAAATATTTCACCTGTGAAGGGAGGTTCGACATAATGCATTCACATCACATTAGTTTTTTCATGCACTTCATAGGAAGGAGACCTTTAAATTTACCCTTATTCTTACACCAAAGCCTCCGAGAGATGGAGAACAACGCCCAGGATGGAGCAGATCAATCGAAAAAGAATCTCTTTCATGTCTCTCTAATTAAATTTTTGATATTTGAGGAATTAAGATGGTTGGGAAGCAACTCGTATTCATTCTTTCTCACAGTAGGCATCCCCAAAGATCCAAAGGGACATTTCCCTCTACCTGCAGAAAGGGTAATATCACATTGCGTGGAGGATGGAATGGAAGAGGCTGCGTAGGAAGGAAATACGTTGGATTCCCTATCTCCCCAGGAACAAAAAACTTGGAGAAGAGGCAGGCCAAAGAAGAATAAGGAAGTTGTGGAAACCCGAGTCACAAGCGAACCATGCACAAATTCAGCTACCAAAAAATTACTTATTCTTGCCATTCAGCTGGAACTTGCCGAAGGTATGAGTCAAGAAATATTGAACATAATGAGGAGTATGGATGCCAAAGGCACAGATGTTCAAGAGTCATCTCAACAACTGAAACAAGCATAGCTCTCTATCGTTGAGCTTTACCAGGAAAACAGATAATTAAGACAATAGCTAGTTGTGAAGACCCTTGAAGTGTCAGCATCACAAGGTCACGAAGGAAATTTGATGTGGCTCAAGAGACATCTTAGAGAACGTAGGATAAAATCGTACAGCTGCACAAAACACAGATTATGTTGGAAGAGAGGAATGTGAAGCACTTCAGAGAATGTTAAGCGGTCAGGGAGAAAGTCTACGTAGCTCTTGCCAGCGTGCAAAAGAAATGTGATTAGCTAAGTTCATTCTTGTATTCTCAAATGTGGCACGGATCTTGAAAATTTTGAAGAAGGCATCTCCCTTAGACGGTTTTTTCATTTTGGTAATGATTGGAACAGTCAGCAGTCACTCACCACGTATGCACCCCAACAAATGAGCACACAGAATAAATCAAGTCTGTTATAGTGGATGGAAGGATTCTGAGAGAGCACTTGATCGTTCGGATACCTTGTCGAAGAAAAGCATAGACACATCACTCTCGCCATGATGAGACCTTGTTGATAACCAAATCCTCATGGAAAAGAGAAGCGGTTATGATGTGACCAAATACAGTTGGTTTTTATTTTGGGAAAGGCATCATGCGAAAAGTCATTTAACAGAGAACAATCAGTTTCCTAAATTCCTGGTATAGTAGCTAGAGAGAAAGGTAGCCCAGGCAGCGCCCCCACCTATATATTTTATCTTTTCAATGTAAGCTAGGTTGGTTAGCAAAACTAGTGTAGACAATGACTATTGAATGTAGTTTTAACTCGATCAAAATTTAATGCAAAAGTCCTTAAGCTTTGATGAAGATATTCTAATTGTATCAGTTAGATGTATTGTTTCCTTTCTTTGCGTACATACTTCATGTATTCTTTATTCATATCTATTTATGTCTAAATCAGAATGTAATTTCGAACCTGGGATTCATTGTGCAGTGCCATAGGATTCACGCCATTTAGACAAACTATCTTTCCTTTAATTTAACTATGAATTCATCCTCAGTGGTGCTCCGAGTTGTTTCATTTTTTTTTCCCTTCGCCACACACAAGATTTGAAAATGAAAACTGTTGCTTACTTAGCCTTCATCCTCTCAAGTTCAGTCACCAAGTCATTTGTTTCTATCGTTTTCTTAAATCGACTCCATAGACCGAGGTCTTACTCTCTTTCACCAATAGAACCAGAACTTATTATTCAAAGGTGTTAAATCTATTCGAGAACGTAAATCCATATCCTATACCGAGACAATGTCTCCCGAGAGATCCCTCTCCAGCTCCAAAAGGCTAGTTTTGGGTCTCAAAGTTTGTTTGTAGGTTGCCTATGTCATTCGTTTCTCAGTTGAAGGAAGTTTACAGAGAGATAACACTTCAGATTCAATAGGATTTGGTATTTCCTACACTTATCCAACATTGAGTGCAAAACTTCAACATGATCTTTCAATCGACTAAATGTTGTCTAATAATGTGAGTACACTTCTAAGAACTTATGAATGAAAACTTTGTAGTATGAAACAACTACTCTAGAAAATATCATTGGTGCATTCTTCAACCCAAATGGCATAATTGTGTACTGATCGAAACCCCACTATGTTTCAAAGGTTGTCCTATATCAATATTCTTGTGCAATATTGATCTGGTGGTATCCTAAGAATCCATATGTAAAAGTGTAAGTTGGTTGACCCCCTACATTCTCTAATACTTGATCTATAAAAGGCATAGGAAAAGGGTCATGTAAACATGCATCGTTCAACTTTCTCAAATCTACACATATCTGAATTCATCCTATTTTATTGTCCTAAAATGCCTTTGGGATGATCCACTTTCATTTTTCAATAGGTTCTATAATTCTAGCGTCTAACATTATCTCTATATCTACTTTTACCTTTTTCTTATATTTCGAGTTCATTCTATAGGGTCTCTCTTTCACGGGTTTGGAATTTGGTTTCAGCTAAATATTCATTTCTCTTAATTCTCCAGTGATTCCTTTCATCTCTAAGAACATCATTGCAAACATATATTGGTACTCGCACAGTAAGTCAACAATCTACTTAATTGTTTCATCTCTCCAATAGTCTCCTATGTGCACAAACATAGGCTTATCTTCTATACCAATGTTCACTTTGCACATTCTTAGGGGATTTTCATATATGGTTGGCTCAATCTCTAGTCCTTCTACTGCGAGCTCCTCTTCAGTTTCTAGTATCTGTAAATTCCTTGGGTCTTCATCATCTTGGTTTTCTTCAGCAACATTATAGTAGTGCAATACTTCTTCAACTATCGCAATAACTCTAGGAACACTATATAAAAGTACTAATCCCAAAAAGTCCTCTGATGCAAAGATATTATTCTTGATAACCTACAAGGGTGAGTCAATCAAAGGATTATGATTTTCAAAACTAAATTTTACCTTGAAGTTCGTGGTCAACTCTTCCCAATCCATTGTTTCTCTGCGCACTTCTAGTGTTATGTAGAAATTATTCGGAATAGTGTCCAAAGTATGGACAAATAAATTTATCCATTCTTGTTGAGGTACTGATATCCACTACGTAGTACACTTCGTAACATGATCTATCAAACAACGTAATCCACTAAACTTCAGCATGATACTTTCATTCTCTATCTCGAATATGACTTGTAATAATATTTTTCATTGTTGCCAAACTCTTATGCCATCTTTGTGCACATTCCACCATATCGTTGAAGTCACTTTCACTATGAGATGTAAGGCCAAGTGTCTTTGATGATCTGGAATCTACATTTGAAATTCATTGATAAAAGATTATATAATTTTTATTACATTATACCTTGGAGGTTTGACTATTTTGGTTCCAATCCATCTTAATGCATAGGTAATTTGAGCACACTTCCTTGTCAACACTTCATGCAGTCTTTGTTGATGATTCCCCAGAGCCTCTTCTATGTATGATGCACATGAACTAATACTCCTCCAACTAATTACACCTTGATTTGTAGGATTTACATAATCTTCCATCCACGCAGGCATATTACAAAAATTATCAAGCTCTTTTTGCTTTGTTCGTTCTACATACCTTCTTCCTTCTGTAGGGTAGAACGACATGGTAACATTCAAATATTCCAATTTGAATACAATCAGTCTCTTCTTTAGGTCAATGAAAGTATAATTATCAAATTCCCAATCATTCCCAAGAGTGTTGGATATGGTTTATTTCCATATACTATTTCGATCACTTCAAAGTCCATTGCACTCTAACTTCGTCAATATTGACACTCCATCAACACAAATTCATATTTCCTTAATTCTAAACAACCTCTTAAGAATCTTTTCAAAGTTCTTATATTTTCATCTTTCTTTTTTGAATGGTCATAGACTAGAGGCATATCAAACATTGGTTATCTATCATACAAGGGTGGTGTGGTCAAAGTTGATGTTATCCAATATGCTCTCATTAATTATTTTCTTTCTTGCTAGTAGATCTCTTTCTCTTTTATCGGATCAAACAATGGAAATGGCTCTACTTATTTCCTTATGCACTGGTGAATTATATTCCCTTGATCTATTGCATCTACTCCAATTTTCATTCCTCCACACGTAATTTCTATTATCTTAGGTTGTTTGTCATGCACCTCTACTTTTATCATCTGTATGTTCTGGTTATAGTTATAATGTTGGTTTTGGTTTCATATTTCTTTCCTATTTATATTAGCTGAGGAAAATCCTTTGTTTCATGGTCCAATGCTCTGCAATGCATGAATGTCATATAATGATTCAGGAGGTCTCACACCAAAAGTCTCGGTTGATTTCAGTTATAACAAAATATTTCTCCTCTTCCTCCTCTACAAAATCATCCTCTTCCTCGACCTCTGAATCCTCCTTTGGTTGTATTAGATTGTGTGATCCCCCTTCTACTTATTCACCTTGGACTCTATAAGAATCTAAAATGATTTATCTCATCAGGTCCAACATGCGACAATCCTTCACATCATGTCTAACGAACTTACATAAATTACTAAACAATTTTCTCACAGTGCTCTGGTATTTCTGCATCAATGGAAAATTATGAGGGTGGTCACCCATTGTCTTATAAATTTCACGCCACAATCCTAACGGATTTGGATATCCTATATTCAAGTATTGCTGGAATTTTGGATACTCATCTTTATGAAGAAATTTTGTTTTACAGGTAATACACCAGACTCCCTTGTGATTTGATTTTCCTCTCATAATTTCCTATAACAAAATAGTTAGTGCGGCTAGCTATCTAGACTTGAGACATCCCCATGTTATTATCTCCTACAGGGGATGGTTCCAATTTCATCGCAATTTCCATATCTTATGATTGCATCACAATCTTCCGCTACATAAAAGGGAAGCATATATGCGACAATAAACTTGTAATAAACCATTCTCTATGTTTCTCATCCAGAATATGGAACATTGTTCAGTCTTTCAATATCTTAAACCTTTGATCATTGTCCCATTTCAATTCATCTAATTTCAGTTTAATCTATTTTAGCTCTGTAATGCACTATGACTGAGACTTAGGCTTATAGAATTCTTTTAACAAGGCTTGTCTTACCTATGTCAATGTTCTCATCTTACCTGCAGGTGTAGTATTATGATATTTCATATACCATAATAATGCGCGATCTATGAAAGTTGTCACCAACTACAAAATCTTGACATCATTGTCCTGGACATTCTTCGTAGTCCATATCATGTCACAAATGAACAAATGTTGTTCTATATCTTCTAAACCATCCCCATGAAAGAGAGTTATCCTTAAGGTGTGATCTACTTTAGCCATCATGTTCTACATGGTATCCTTTCCTGACACCACTAACTGATTCTGACTCAATGTACTACTTCCACTACTTTGACTACTTCCAATATTATTTTTATTTTCTCCACTAACTACAATTGAAAAAAAATTTGATCTTACCTCAATTCTTGGCGACACACATGGGGTTGTGGGTTTGACACAGAGTCCAATGTGAGTGGGATAATCCTCTACTATACTGAGCTAATGGAGATTTTATTATGTGCGTAGACTCCCTTCAATATAAAATATTGCAATAGTTTCTCTATCCTCGATATCACTATGATTTCCTTCTCTTTTAGCTACAATCCTCTTCTTATTTGGTCTAAATATCTTACCATTGTGCAATATTCCAATATCTTTGTTTGTCACACACTCTCCTTCACTCGACATCCTCAGCCCATCCATTCCTCATTTTCTTTCTTTATCCCTCTCTATGCCCAGATCATTCCCTAGTCAACGCCTAGTTCCCCAATGTGTGCGAATGTGCTTAGCAATCAGATTCCATTGTCATCACTCCTTTGTTGCATAACAACATCTTAATCCATGTAGATATTGACTTCAAGTATCTTCCACATGGTCCCTTGAATAATTCTCTTTCAGTAGCACTGTACAATTGAGTACAATCTATGGAAAATTCAGTAATGTGACCTCCTAGAACATTATCCAACTAGTAGTCAGTTGTGCATGATGTCTTATTGCTTACTACATTAACTCATCATATAAATTCAAGATTCCAATTCCTCAGAATCGTAGTCTGATATCTTCCAATATGTTCAATAAATATTTAGATCCACTCTGCTAGCACATTCAGTAAGTCAACAAAGAAAATTTCATGTAAATATGTAAAAACATACCCTTGTAACCATTCTTTCGCACATATTCTTCGATCATTATTATGATCTAATGAAAATTTGATCTCCTTAGTATTCAACCATTTTTTTATTTCCTCCTTAGTGGGCCTCCACATCCCCCTCATTCACAGATACCGGTATGGGTAGCAGAACCATTTGTTGGTGCGCAATGGGAAGACGCTAGGTTCAACAATAATAAACCAACAAAACCCTTAGACATCATCCCTTTTAGAATCACATGAAAGAAAGTGAAGTATCACCTGAGGCATCTAGAGAGGCTACAGAAACCAAGTTTCTATAGTGATGAGGGGAAGTGATATATTCAACATGACCATACTATGGATCATCTATTGTGTGAGAAGTTTCCATGACTTAACCTTTAATTATCATGCAATATACCATGTGCACTACATTACTCCACTTAATACGCATACATTCATCATTAATTTAAGTGCACAAGATAATAACAACATATATTAGTGACATATTCAGAATACTAAACATTCATGATCATTGCGCAATAACCAAAAACGGTCAATAGATATATATTAATCATTCATCACACACATAAGCAACACATCAAGAAACAATATTTTAACGTGGCTCACCACAAAGTGGGCTACATCCACAACGAATGGCTTCTTATTCATTCATTCATAATCTCCATTACATTCATGCGCACTGCACTCATACATAATTATTCAGTTACAACCCAAACCTTCCCTAACCGTTCTATATTACAGTGCACACATACTTCTTGACTAATATTCAACTCACTCAAAACTTTCCTCCAAGATCTATTCTCCACGCATTCACTCTTCACTATCCATCAATCGAGACTCAAGCTCTCACTCTACCCAAAACCCATTACATATTTATAGTATTCTATTAGGGATAAACCCATTACAACATGGTTACAAAGTGGAAAAAATGTCCCAAAACTTCCTAACTAACTCATGTTTCTTGTTTGCTAACTCCTAATAATGTGCTAGCTATTTTCTCTATGTAGTGCTCCTTTACCAAAATGTCACACAATCTGATTCTACACAATTCCCAAAAATTATCCAAAATAGCATGCTCCAACACTAATCGTCATGATGAATCATGATAGGGTAATGGAAAATTTGAATAAGTTCCTTTCCATAAGTCAATTTTTTTTTAAATATGTCTATCATGATCACTATCGACCATCTTGGTAAAGACATCGCCCAACTTCAAATCTTTCTACCAAGCTTTAATTCTTATTATAATGCAAATATTCACTGTCGTAACTTATTTCATAAATAATGTTGTAACTATTTGTCGAAGAGTCAAAAAAGACTTATTATTCCTTCTATTACACTCTATATTTGATTTTGTTCTGTTATTACACAACTCTTATTCTCATACACTTAGATATATTACTTTTACTTGTAAACTAGTGTTAACTAGTCAAAATATTATTCTTTCCAAAGTAAGATTTAGTACCCTTATGGATTATCCATTTTTAAATGGAAATATTCAATTAAAAGAATTATATTACAATTTTTTTGTATTGAACTCAATAGAGTAAGAGTCAATTCTTTTATGCATTAATGGATTACCTATGGCTCGGCCTTAGTTCACATGGTAGTGATACTAGCTCCATTGAGGAGATTTGGGGTGTTCTGTGGAGAATTCTCCCAAAGCCCGAAGTAGTGAAGTCTCGAAGAATTCTTGTTCGGGAGTCCAGAAGTCCATAGTTTGGGAGTTTTGATGTAATTTAAATAAGATACCTCTGAAGCCCGAAGTTCCGAAGCTCCAAAGCCTCGAAGCTCCAAATAGCATATGTTCGGAAGTTTGGCGTTCAGGTGATTTTAAAGTGTTATAGTGTGAAGTCCTTCGAATCTTGGATGATGCAAGAGCATTGTCATCAATCTTGAAGAGGCTGGGTGGAGGACAACTCAGCACCCAACGTACGCATTTCAAATCAGTTTTAAATTCCAAAGGAGGGCACATCATCTTAAATCTTTTGAAATCCTTGTAATTAAAGCCCTTTTAAATGTTTTTGAGGCTAGATCCATTGTAAACAAACATAGGAGATCGCATTTTATTTAACTCCTGGAGGATTGTACAAATATGGAGCATCAAATCGTATTTGAGTGTAATGGCCATTTATTATAATAAGCCTTAGTATACGAATTTATTAACTATGACATGATAGAACTAAGGTAATCGGTAGGAAGTCTCGAGAAACCACTCCATGTATGAGTATATGTATTGTATACCCAAATGAGGATGTTGACCATTATATTAGAGAGATGTTGAAGATCAGTGTAGGAATTTGTTGAAAAAACAATGGAGGACTGTATGAATCCATGTATATATTTCCTAAATAAATATAACAGAGAAGGTTTCCTTAAAATGCTTGGGATTTGTTCTATCTCTGAGTTAATTTATTAAATGAGGTTATGTTTACTATGTTTTACATGCCTATGTATGTGTTTCATGTTTATGTGAATGAATCTTTAAGATTTCCATAATTTTATGTTGTTTCTCTTCTAAAATATTTGGTCAAGGAACACACAGTGCCCATGCAAGGAGTGCATAGGACAAGAGTCATTGAAAGGACTCTAAAGCTCAGGAGATATAGAGGGAATTTTCACAGAGATAGTGCGAGGTGTGCACATATACTCTTTCGAGTATAAGTTCTCTATGAAAGACCCATGCAAGGAGTGCATATGTTCGACACTGATGAAAATTGTTGAATCTTTCTAATGAAGGTGAGTACAAGGAATGCACACAAAAATTTCTTCGAGACTTCAAGTCTGAGAAGCAGTGCAAGGCATGCACCAGGGTTTGAAACCCTTCGAACCTCAAATTTCAGGAGAAATAACATTCAAAAATATCAAAGGGAGGAATATTTATCAAAGATTGGAAATGAATGGACGAGATCCATTCAGAAAGTCGCAGAAGAGTAGATAGTTGTTAGATATGGAGGAGTTGCGCAAGATTTAATTGGTGAAGTCCTTCATACTTCTCGTGTTCGAGAGTATTGGAGTGTGGAGGAATGAAGAACCACGAATTCCTTAAGGTTGGAGATAATCGTGGCCTTCCATTTCCTAAGGGAACATGTCAATAGATCATGTATTCCAGTGGACTAGCACTCCAAAGGAGATTAGGAGTGGAGATTTGAGAGTGAAAGACTTCCCTAAAGCCCTTAATGACTTCACCAATTTTTAACACATGTTCCTCCATATTAGCTTCGACTACTATGGGAAATTAATGAATTTACTTACATAACTTTTGGTTCGTTGCTTCGGTTCTTTGTACTATTCCCTCAACTTCATCCTTTTCCTTAATGAATTTCTTCACCCTTTCTTTAGCCTCATATTTTTCCTTCATGAGCTCCGCTACTTCACCTTCAATATTCTTATTTTGTTGGAGTGCAACCTCATAATCCTACTATAACTAATCTCTTTCATTCTTCATTTTGACCAGCTCTTGCGCCGCTTCCTCTCGTCTGGTCTTAATTTTTTGTAATAGGCATGCCTGTAAATATTGTAGTCTTCTCATGGAAATCCTTGATACGACTATATTGAGATAGCCCAACAAATTTACTTTCTCTTGTAACTCATCCATTGGAAGATCCAACACATATATCACAATATGTAAGGTTCTATTCCATATTGTTAGCTATGTGAGGGCCGACTGTGCACTTTTTGATTCTATCATTCACCCTGTGGACGGTCCTTCCCTAGACTTGTGATCTTGCGTAATGCCTATTGCTTATATCATCTTCTAGAGTACTCACAGTTGATCCTACACTTTATTGTGTTGCTCTTCTTTCTTCCTTGTTGCTTCCTCCCATATTTCATCTTTGGTATCTCGTATCTAGTAACCAATTATGTCCATATCATCATTAGTTAATATATAGAATGGGGTATCTCTATGCACCTTAGTTTTTTTGTGAAACCCCCCTACTTGTTATTCTCCCTTATCCTTTATTTTCATTCCTATTTTGGGGTCTGTTGATGGTCCAAGCATATCACTGACGCCATTAGTTTGATCATTTCCTTGCTCGTCACCTTGTTCCTCATCACTTTTTTCTTTTTCTTCCTCCGTGTGTGATTGCCTTGTCTTTTCTGCTAGGTTATTCTATCCTTCCTCACAGTCATTGAATATCAAGCTCACATCAACCGTTGTCAACCTGTAACTATTTGGAAACCATTGGTGTGTTATATCCTTCTTGGCCTACACATACATATGGTGCATGTTGGCTCTAAATCATGTGATGTCCTTGTATGCTTCTACTATTTATGTTGATATGTGTGGTGTGTGCGCAACTAAATAGGTAATGTTTTCCAAGTGGACAAAAAATGTTTCATTACTGTCACTTTGCCTTCTCTTAATTGTTGTGTTCAATAAATTGGCATACCTCACAGCCAAATTGTTTCTACCTGATGTGCGCATGCACTGGTAATACCCTGGTTCTTGCCACCTGACTGGCATGATTAAGATTAGAAACCATTCATAATGGAATTTAATTCCCTTTTCCCTGGCCTTCATTCAATCCTCTAAAAATAGGTTCACCAGGAAGGTGGCCCAGTTCATATGGACCCCTTCAACAAAATTCTCTACCACTGTAATGACCGCAGCTGGGACTTCATATTTTCAACATTTTCGCAACAACTTATAGAAAAATACATGTGTCGCAAACCTCACATTTTTATCATTGATTCTCTTAACATCCATACCCCTCTTTCCTCTAAATGTCTAGAATTTATCTTTCATTGACTCAGAAAGGGTTCTCTCTCCCGCCTTGTTGAACAACAGTGTTGGATCCTTTCCATATTTTGTAGACTTGTAATATGTGCAATTAGCATAGTATCGGTTGATATTGGCGCTTCTAGACAAAGTGTCCCCTTGTAAAAACATNGTTGCCTTATAACCCCTAGGGAGAAATGCACAGCCCGCAAGCATGCCCTCCAGGTAAATCGGGGTGAGAATCGACCTTGAAACCTCTTTTTACATAGTTCCTTCCATTTACACGGCACTTGCCAATCGGTCTACACCCCTGCGGGCCTTGTGAAAACATATTAATAACACCTTCACACAGGTATTAATTTTTGTACTCCACTCGAAATACAAAATTTATATCAACTTCATTATTCCTTCTTTCTCCAACCCCAATGCCCATTCTTGTGTCTCTAACGGGATTTCTCTTGTTCCTAGGACACTCCTAGTGTGAAATTATTGATCCCTGGACAACCCAGAGAATTTTTGTGCATCTATGATATCATGGTCCATAAACTTTAAGCTAGAAATCTTCATAAGAATATATTCTTCACTGCTTACGCCAACAGGAACTGGCACTATCAGAAATGGGTACTTCCCATTGGTTGGTACTTGTATCGCTAAGGCATCATCCATCCTTGGTGGTAATTAGTCTTTGTGAAACTTTGCTTGTGGTGATGAAGTCGAATCTCCAACTACCTCCTCGACCTCTAGTGTCATCATTGGTCTCTTCACCTATTTCCTCCCTACTGTAGATGGTGCTCCAACTTTGGCAGTGCCATTCCACTTCCGTGACAGAATCCTAGACTAGATACGTCTCTTTGTGGGTAGTTGTAGCTCGAATTTGGTGGCTTGGATATGTTCTCAATTTCTCTCTGGTTCACTCTATTTTCTCCCTCTTTCATGCAACAATGACTTAGATTTAATGAATTCATTTTTTTTAAGTGCCTTCGTTCCAACTGTACCTGTCTCATCCTTCCTTAAATGCACTGTCCAATCATTCACCATGGTTGATGAGTTGTTAAATAAATGCTCCATCATTACCAAATCCATCGTGTGATGTTTCCCTCGTACTACCAATTTGTCGTGATTTATGGTGTATTTTACCATTTAAGACTTATACGACACTTTTATGACCTGTCACTCTCAATTCATAACCTTCGTTTCCATTCTTTAATTATTTTAACAGTCTCGAAATTGCCAAATTGTGCATTAGTTCTTTGTTGTGTTATCTGTGTGCCTCGCAGTCTGCAATTTTATTCTGATTTGTAATAACCATTTCTTCTACGCAAGTTCTTACATCTACTGTTTTTATTTTTACTATATCTACTTTTTATTTTATTTTCTTATGTTTTCTACTTTTTATTTCTTTCCTTGTTTTTCTTGCTACTATGGTAAAACTACTATAATACATGTGTTCTAGTGCATCATATATTATTGTGCACACTTTTGATCATCTCTATAGAGTTTTAGTCAACTTCCATTCACCATTCCTTCAAAGACTTCCCCATTCAAGGTTTACAATTGCACAACACCTGTCTCTGTTACATGTTGGATCACATAGGGTCTTAAGAAGTGCATTATAAACTTTCCTATATGTTTCATAAACTTGTTTTCATAGATTAGTACCACATATCCTAGTTAAAACTTCTTTTGTTTAATGTGTCAATCATGCCAAGCCTTCTCTCTTTCTTTCTGAACCCGCTGATGGAAACCTACGACAAACTGATCTTCCTCAAGTTGTATTAGCTATATCAATACCTACTCTATTGTGCTAGTGTATGATATATTAGTGTAGATTTTAACCTTGTACAATTACTTAGTGAAAACAAATTTTCAATAAAAGAATAGAAAAGATACAATGGAAAATTCACACATTACACAAATAGTTTTCCCTTGGAAACCCAAACCAGTAATACCAACATATTCTATATTCATTCACATCATACATTGTTTATAATACAATATACATAAGTGTCAGAGGCATCCCAATGACCTGAATTAGTCAACAAACCTAATTCCTTAACTGGAAATAGAAAACCATCGGCAAAAAACCATGTGCCAAAAAACCACCCAACAATGGACATGAAAATCGAGGTGACACGAAAAAGGAGGAAAAAAGGTGACACATTTCCTAAGGAACAAAAAAAATCTAGGGGTGTTTCCCTTGAACCCCATTGTAGGAGGGATATCACCCCCCTCAAACCCCCCTACATTACTAGCGCAATTTAGTAGACACTAGAGCTAGTCATGAAAAGAATATAACACATACGCAACACTCAATTTTTATTTCAATGTGCATGCTAGCAGAATAAACTCCATAGACATTAGTGCTTCTTTCCCATAGACCAAAATGAAAGGTGTATGCCCTTTCAACTTCTTACTTGTAGTCCTATAATCCCACAATACTGCAGGAAATCTAAAGTCTCAATCATTCTGCCCTACATTGCAAATGTTTGGGAAGGAATTTTCCAAGATTTTTTTGAAAGCCTCCACTATTCCATTCTCCTAAGGATGATACTGGGTACTCTTTTGATTATGGATTTAGAACTCCTCAGTCAATGTTGCAATTGTCTTTTTCATAAAGTGTGTACCTTGATTACTGAGTAATATGCGTGGACATGCAAACCTGGTGACTACATTCTTGAACAAAAATTGCACAGTAGTCTCCGTAGTGCAGTCTGTAATGGGTGTTTCTTCTTCCCACGTTGTCAAATAATCTTTCGCAATAACTATGTACCTTTCCCTTGATATTATTTCTTATGGGTTGATTGGCCCCACAAAGTCTATGGCCTATTTCTCAAATGATTGCTACGTAACCTATGAATTAAAAGGCATTTCATCCCTCCTAGATGGGCTTCCCACTTGTTGGAATACATCGTATGATTGATGGTACTCCCTCACATCTTTTTGAAGTGTAGGCCACCAAATCCCTAAACACAAAATATTTTGTGCAATTTATCTCCTTGCATAATGTCCTCCTGCAATCCCGTCATGTGATTCTTCAATTATCATTGGTCTCTCATTTTCCAACATGCAACACCTCAATATTCCATCTACACCCAAATTGTATAAATTCATTGCAATCAACTGATAATCTGTTGCTTTCACTACCAGTTGTGTATTTTGTGCTACTCTCATCTCAGATGGAGCCATGCCTATACTTAGAAATTGTACAATGTTTGAGAAGTAATCATCCACCATATTTACTGAAAATAGTTGTGCATCTAGGAAGCTATCATCTAAATTTCATGCATCTTCTCCTAAAAATATGTGTGATAGATGATCTGGTCTGAAATAGTTTTTTGGACAACCAACTTTTAATGTTAGACAAATTAGATGGACTAAATTCCTCACTAAGTATGACTTTGCTATAAATCATATCAAAGGAAAAGAGAACAAGGTTGTTTATGCGCCCATGTGGATGATGCATGAGATGCATGCTACAACCATTACTATGTACAAATATGATTTGAAATATAGAATTTAGGAAGCTACAAAATCAGACCGACATTATTTTGAAAGAAAAGAAATATTACAACAATGTAATTTTCAACATAAAATTAAAGATTATGAGCAGAGGGAGGATGGAATACTCATGTATAGGAGAAGAGTATATGTTCCTAGATCTAAGGAGATGAAAAATATGGTTTTCTAAGAGATGCATAATCTATCTTATGTTGGACACTCGAGATACAAAAAAATAATTACAGTTGTCAAGAGTCAATATTTTTAGATAGGTATGAAGAAAGAGGTGGTTGATTATATAGACATATGTCTCAAATGTTAGAAGGTAAAGGATTTCCACCATCATCCAACTGGATTTCTATAGCCATTGCTTATTCCAGAGTGGAAATCGAAAGTCGTGAAAATTGATTGTATGACAAAACTTCCCAGAATAGTGACACAACATGATTCTATCATGGTGGTGGATGGGTAAGATAAATATAGTTGATATTTTATTTTAATGAGATTAAATCACAAGGAAACTAACATTGTAAAGAGTTACATGAGAAACATTCCTAGGTTACATGGTTTTCCTAAGTATTTCTCATAGAGATCCCAAGTTGACATCAAAATTTTGGAAGTGATTATTTAAAGGATTTGGAAGAAATATAAATTTTAGTACAATATATCACCTAGAATCATATGGGAAAATAGAGAGGGTCAATCAAGTGATTGAGGATATGTTGAGAATGTATGTGATGGATAAACCATAAAAATGGGAAAATTATATACATTTAGTTGATTTTTCTTATAATAATGGGTATCAATCATCTTTAAATATGAGTCAATTTGAAGAATTGTATGGTAGAAAGTGTAACACACTAGTGACATAGGACAACTAAGTATAAAGAGCAATGGTTGGAACATAATTTCTCAAAGAATTGGAAGAACAAATGGTAAAGTAAAGAAAAATTCAAAGGTTACTCAGAATAGGAAGAAACATTATGAAAACAAAGGAAAAATGCATAGACAATTTAAAGTGAATGAGCATGTCTTCTTAAAAGTAAAAGTCAAGAAGAGTTCATTAAAATTTGGAATCTTCCCAAAGATGGAAGTAATATGTTGTGAACCATTTGAGATCCTGGAAAGGATTTTCCCTATTACATAACGCTTGCACTGCCTGCATCCATGCCCATGCATAATGTGTTCATGTTTATTAACTTAAAAAGTATGTTTCTAATGCTAATCATATAATTGATGGGAATGTGATCCAAGTGGAGCAAGAAGGTGACTTCCAAGTTTAGTCGATATGCATATTGGATAGGAAAGTCAAGTTTGTATAGAAATCAGCAAGAAATCTAGTAAAGGTCTAGTGGACCTATTACGGTGTTGAATATGCAACGTGGGAGCATGAGGATTCCATGTGAGAGAAGTACCTACATATTTTTGGAGTTTTTTGAAGAATTTTTTTTCTACATGTGTATACAATGCATTGAGAACAATTCATAAATAAGGGAGAGGGGAATGTAATACCCTCGGTTGACCTCTAGATATTTATTTTCCCATATTTTTATTAGGCTACTGAGCCAGGATGTTTTAGTCCAGAGTGCTTTTGCATATATATGTTTTGAGGCCAAAGTGCCTATGTGATTTATGCCAAGGAGCCTATGATTTGAAAGGCCAAAAATCCGAACAAATTTAATATGTAATCACACTTGATTATATTAATAAAATACATCAATTTTGTATTCCAATTCAAACAAAAGAGTATGGGGGGATAGGACTACACAGGGGATAAAGGGGGATAAGGGATTAAGAAAAGGGGCTAAGTCAATGGGGCTTAATACAAGGAATACAATAATATTATTCCTAATTCATAAGCTTTATGATATAAATTTATCCTAAGTTATTAAGAGAAGGGAACGAATTACCAAGTGAATTTAAAGGTAGTTCCTAGAGTAACAAGTGTCCATATAAGAACATGCAAATATATTGTTGGGAATCTAGTGTAATTATAATTCATGTCAATCATTTACTCATTCATTCAATCATTTGTACCTTTTCTAGGAGAGAGATATGTGAACCATGTTACCTTGTAAATCATTGGTGGTTTGGGTTGAATAAGAAGGTTGTCAATCCTATGGAGCATTCTCTTTGGGTGAGAAAATTTTTGGGAATCTTTTTCCGTGTGTGTTGGGTTGGTGGGTGATGTAACCCCTTGAGAAACCGTGTGTTCTAGGTGCCATAAAGCTATGAGACTTATTGGACATGCAATTGTTGAAGCCTTAGAAGGGAAGTGGAATAGTCGAATGACTATTGAGAAGAGAAGGGGTACACTTCCTCGGATGGGATACGCTGTGGGGAATTATAGGTTGTGAGATGGGAACTATTTTTAAAATTGGCATCTAGGCATGTTATTTATTTTGTTATTTGTTAGACCCTAGTTTGGATTAGGTATCATTTTCCCTAGTGCAAACATAGCCCTACCTCGAGGGTGACCTACTATTGATAGTGTATGGACAACATAGTTTACATCTTGGAGGAATGTCTCAAGTCTACATATAGTAGGTGATTTATAGAAAGAAATAAGTGTTCCTTAGTGTGTTTTTACATGTTGATTATTGTTTATATTTTTATGTTAATTCAATTTGTTGTAATTATTAATAATTATGCATAGAGGTGCATGTCATTGTTGGTTCTACATGTTTGTTGCATATGCAGGGCATGGTCGTTAATAAATAAATGATATTTGCTAGTCAATTTTAGTATTAATGGCAATTGGATTCTAGCACAAGTCTCGAATCACCATGCACACTCGGAAACATTTACCGCACGGGACATGAGGCTGGTTGCGCATGCGATTTGTCCCAGTGAGTTATTTTCGCAATTATAATTGGTATTAGCGAAGATTTTTTTTTATGGCACGACTCAGATTCGGTATGCGTACATTACACATATACATGTAAAGATATACATCAAATTGAATATTCATGTAAATTTATATCATTTATACTTATTTTCTAATATTGGTTAAAATTATGATGTATCCGCGAATGTTGGAGTTATGAGATAAAATGGAATCTAATTTTAGTGTTCAATTCCCTAAGAAATTATTTAGAATAAAGGATTGATATTATTGCAAAATCTTGTACAAAGTAGACGATAGTGATCCTGCAACCTCGCATAATCTTAGTCGAGTTTATGTTGACAAAACCTATTGCACAAACTTGTAAATTAAATTAATCTAATTTATTATTAATTGATTAAAAAAGTTTAGTAGTTTCATTGTATGAAGTTGTAAATCCTTCAAGTATCTCAGAAAAACATCATGTAAATTTATATTATTTATATTGATTTTCTAATATTGGTTACAATTATGATGTATCCACGAATGTTGGAGTTATGAGAAAAAATGGAATCTAATTTTAATGTTCAATTTAATCTAATTTATTATTAATTGATTAAAAAAGTTTAGTAGTTTCATTGTATGAAGTTGTAAATCCTTCAAGTATCTCAGAAAAACATCATGTAAATTTATATTATTTATATTGATTTTCTAATATTGGTTACAATTATGATGTATCCACGAATGTTGGAGTTATGAGAAAAAATGGAATCTAATTTTAATGTTCAATTTCCTAAAAAAAAAATTATTTAGAATAAATGATTGATATTATTGCAAAATCTTGTACAAAGTAGACGATAATCATCCTGCAACCTTGCATAATCTTATTCAAGTTTATGTTGACAAACCCTATTGCACAAACTTGTAAATTAAATTAATCTAATTTATTATTAATTGATTAAAAAAGTTATTTTAATCAAGTTTATGTTGACACAAGTTTATGTTGACAAACCCTATTGCACAAACTTGTAAATTAAATTATTTTAATTTATTATTAATTAATTAAAAAAGTTTAGTAGTTTCATTGTATGAAGTTGTAAATCCTTGAAGTATTTGAGAAAAACATGTCATTTTTGAGATTTTAAATGGTTAAAAAAGTTTATATTAAAAATAATGATTACAAGCATTGTTTATTTCTGGATTTGAACTTGTAACCTCTTAGGAGGAAACACACATTCTTAACCATTAGATTCACTCATATTATATATAAACCTTGATATATGAAAGTATGATAATATAGCATACATTTTTATCACTTAAACACAATGCTTGTCCATATGTTTTGGTTAATTAAATAATTAAGTAAATAATTTTTTTTTTAAATTGAAACAAATTGGGGTTAACTTACACAAATGTTGCAATGCTATATGGTAACTATGCACCAATGCGTAAGAATATATTAAACACATAGTTTCGGTGCTCCTTGTTTTTTAAAAGCATTTCCATGTTTAATGGTGGACACTATATAGTAATGACACAACAATACGTAACATTTTGATAAGTGCATTGGTGTGTGTTATTGTACTTGATAATTCAAAATAGTTTTAGCATGTAATTGTTACTTGTTTTATAAAAGAAATATCATAATTTGTGTACTTCATCATATAGGAATTTTATTGATATAAGATTAGGGAAAATACTTATAGAAACAAATGAGAGGTAAGTGCCTCTCACGAATACAAAATGGAAATTTATTTTAAATTTTAATATAAATGTAATATATTCAAATTATATATATGTTTAAATGATGTGTACTCGATAATGCATGTTATGTAAAGAAAAACTTGAAATTCCAAAATATTGTATGGGATTTTAGAGGAAGAAAAATAAAATATTTATGGAAATGTAGAAACAAGGAGAGTTAGGTGGATCAAAGATACTAATAATGTACGTTTTTAAAAATAATCACTAACATGTTTCAAACATTCTATTTTTCATTTGTGAATGTTGTAGGGACAAAAAATAAGGGAATATAAGATTATCCTAAGGAAGTGAAAATTATGAATGATGAAATGATGATGAATTGGTCCTTGGTTAATATGGAGTGGTGTTGGAATTCAATGACAAGGGGGAAAATGTTTATAAAATTATGAGAAATATAGTGGAAAGAATGTGTAGATGTTCTTTTCATTTATAGTACAAAAAATTATCCAATAACTCTAAGAATTGAGCTATAAATAAACTACAACAAGAATTTCTATAGAAATGGTCAATAATACCCATGAGACTTGCAATAGCAAAAATGTACAATAACAAAAAAGAATAATTTAAAAAGTATTATTGCTAAACATGTTTTTTTGTAATATGCCAAAAAATACCAAGTTAATATTCTTATATATATATATATATATATATATATATATATACTAATTGCATTTTTTTATTATGTTTTCCATTTTTCTGTAAGATTGATAAAATTACGAAGGTTGAACAATGTTATATCTAAAGAGTAGGGATGTTGAAAAACATGTACAAGGATATGGAAAAATAAAAGAAACAAAGTTACTGACTTAATGAGAACCTTGACCTTAAAACGAGAACTCTAGCCCTTAAAACCCACATTTTTGCATAAAAACCAGGAAAATGAACCCCCAAATAAAAAACTGGTGCTATTGATAGTACCATTTTTCTAACTAGGTCAAAATTACAACATTTTTCAAGCATGGTTTTAAAAAAAAATAAGTTGCTTAGAAAAACCTTAAAATCAACACCTAAATAAAAAGGTGAGGCTACCTAAAGAAAAATATTTTTTTTCTAAACGTTAAAATTATAGCTAACTACGACCTAATTGAAATTAAAAACCCGAAAACCCAAAATTGAATCTTAAATGGTCACTTGAAAATTTATTTACTAACTTTTTTTTTGTTTAAACAAATAAATAAATAAAGAGAAAGGAGAAAATATTCTCAATTTTATTTAAACAAATATATTCAAAATCAAAAATAAAAAAATAAAAAATAAAGATAAAAATTTAAAAAATGTGGGAAAAAAACTAAAAAGAAATGAAAAAAGTTTAAAATTTCCAAAAAAACAATCTTCCCAATTTTTTTTTCTTTAAATGAAGAAAAAAAA
>JASDQU010437322.1:23369-36864 GCA_032191745.1 Picea mariana | reverse complement strand
AATAATAACAATAACAACCCTTGAAATAAAAAAATAAAAACAAAAAAATACCAAAAATAAAAATAAAAAAAGGAATGGAAATTCAAATAAAACAAAGTCAAAAAATATTGGAATTCTCTAAACTAAAACTTTATATTAAAAAACTAAAAATTGATTATATATATATATATAAGCTATTAAATGAACAAGCTATGAAAAAAGCCTTAGCTTTCTACAAAATCTAGTTTACCTTGGGTACCATCCTCGAAATGAGGGGAAATGCCCAGTCGATCTCCCCAAGCTCTATTCAAAAGTAAAAAAAAATAAAATAAGGAAGAAAACAAATAAAGAAGGAAGTCATATTTCCAAAGTAAAGGAGAATCAAAAGAAAATGCTACAGGAATGCATAGAGATGGTCATAAAGCATTTAGGAATAGAGTAATTGCCAAAAATGGTAGGTTTTACAGACTTGATCGAAAGGTTAATCAAAACTAATATAGAAAACCAACAACAAGTCAAACTTCTCCAAAAGGAAAAGGAATATATACAAAAGCAATACATCCTAGCAAGGACTGGTCATCAACGAATCCAAGAATAGAGAACCACCATCATGGTAAAAAAATACAACAATCTTAAAGGACTCAGACAAAATGTGGAAGAAATCACCAAGCGTGCTACAATGTTAAATTCAGTGGTAAGTAACTGGCCAACCCACTTTGAAAATGCATTCAACAAGAAAAGAGTTGCAGTCAAAAACATAGAGAATACCATAAATATGATGACTGACATCAATATAAAAGAGGCCCTCACAAGTAAGTTAGCAAAAGAAAAATAAGTAGGGTCACAACTCTCACATCCATAATAAGAACATAAGAAGGAAGGGTACAAAGTATAGTTGGAAACTATCAGTGGAGTAATTTTTCTCATGCAGCTCAAAGAAAAGATTCAAGAGATGGAGCAAGAAAGTGATCAAGAATCGGCCGCAATACAATGAGCATAAATAGCAAAAATAGTAAACTTGCTTGGACAAATCAAGACTCTAGATTTGGAACACACTAGTAGATCAATGAATGTCATGAATTCACCCAACATCTACAACATTCAGTTTCGAATATCCTACAGACCTCCTTCTAAGCTAGTAAAGAAAGAAGACCAAAGGACGCAGTCGAATCGACCAATGGACGAGACCTTGGCATAGCAGGACAATAGAATATAGCTCCATAATCATATCAAGTGCCATAAAATTTTGTTTATAATTCCCCTTCTTTATCTCTTTATATCATTTATATTTGTAAACAATCAATGTAAAATGAACTTTTGGTTTACTCCCCTCTTTCTAAGGATGAGAAAGAAATTGAGGTGGGGGGGGGATGTTTTAGGGGCTAGTCAACTATGTGTCCCCCACAGTCAATTAAGAGTTAGTCGGTCAATTGTCGAAGTTGAAAGCATAATTCAGTTGAGAGTTTTGTTAACCGACAGGCTGAGGCAGTTAAGTAATTACAACAACCTTGTAACTCAAAATGTTGTATAAATAGAAATGTGTGTATCAAAGAAGAAGGTATCCATTGTGTTGTATCGACTTATCTATATAATAAAAGTATATTCTTTGGGATTCCACTACTTTATGTATTTTTTTGTCTATATGTATGTATATGTGAATTTATGCTTTCTTATGTACTAAATTACTGGTAACACTCTCCTACTTTTACCTAGATTACAGCAGTCACCCCCGAGTTAGGGCTAAACTCTACCAAGGAAAACAGAATCTTAATTCAATCCAAGGTCTGATAATCAATAGAGTTGCTCAGTCCAAGGTGCCTAACTACTACAACTAGCCTACAATTTTTCATTCCGCACATGTTTGTCCCAGCCCAGGAAATGTGCCCCTCCTCTTCTCGAGAGTCCTTCAACTTCCCTGCTTCCCTTACAAGGCTTCATAAACATGATGGAAATGAAGTCTCAAATCCATGTAGCTATTTCCCACTGCACCAGGGAACAATTCATAGTATTTTCTCACCCAGAGAAAACTACTCATGGTCCTAAAAACCTACCTCTTCGACAGTACATGGGCTTGACAACCCGGTTCTTCAGTAGCAACAGGGGCCTAACAACCCACATATTCATTCCCATTCTACCTGGAATATCCTTCAAGTATTTCCCAATCGAGACATGACTGCATATGATGACCCTCAAGTATGGAGTGTAGAACCATCCAGGAATGATCATATAATGATATCCAAGATGGGGAATCACACTATCTCCCTCAAAATATATTTTCATGTGTTATACGTGACACTTAGCACATAAGGGAATCCCTTGTCCCCACTTTGTAACTTAGGATATATTCATATACACACTTTGGCTTTAAGGAATATTAATATAATATTTCTTTGAGCTTAATACCCTTATATTATCTCCTTAACCTTAGACTCTTAACCCCCTTTTCCCTTTCTAGTGGAGTTTATCCCCCCATCTATTTTTGTTTGGTCGGTCTGCAACAGTGATGTATTTTATTAATAATGTGAGTATGATCACAAATTACAATATAGGCATGCCGACCTTTTTGTAATCTAGACTCTATAGCCTAATAATCACATAGGCACTCTGGCCTATAATATCCCAACTCACTATCCTATAAACATACGTTTACAATTACACCAGGGATTAACCTATGGGTATTACAAATGTATTTATTTCAATGTTTGTACAATGGATAAAGCCTATATAAAAAAACATTTTCTCATTATTTTGAAATGATTGATTATATTGAATTATAATGAAATCATTATGGTCAGTAAAATAATTTCATAGTGAGGTATCATATGACTAATCAGTTGGATGGTTTGGCGCCATGATCATAAAAGAAGAATTAAAGGAAAATGGTTCACGTCAGCTCCAAATAACAAGATGATAATACTAGAATCACTAAGCACAAGATCCAATGACTTCAACATCTCCAAATGAAGATGCCTAGATGGTGAGAGTTTGAACCAACAGGTCATATAAATCCCACTACATATTCTCCCAGGATTGGGTGTGTAATAATCCATAACAAAAGGTCATATAAACTCAAAATTTGAAATTGATCAAGTTAAAACCTAAAGGTTAGGGTAGTCTCATAGAATCCCAAGTACACACTTCTCTTAGTTGCTTCAAGAAAATTATAATTATTCTTAGTCTCAACACTTTGTGTTGGTTTGAATCTTGACGATTAGTATTTGGTTGTTTCTAGTTAATTCTTCTAGTTCATATTTTTTTATGTGTTATGACGTTGAAGTTTGGTTTGTGTTTTAGTAATTCTAGATTTTTCGATGAAACTAGGTGAGAGGAGAGATGTATTTTTTGTGTGGTATTCCTCTCTCTCAAAATGGGTCTTGGCGTAATCATTGGTGTGAATCTTTATCTAGTCACCCCTAAAATGCTACTGGTAGTCTTCTCCCTCAAAAAAATTGGTATCCTAGTAGTTTAACTATTGGGGGTTCTTTTTCCTTTGTAATCATGGGTCTCTATAGAACCCCCTAGTTTGGGGGAGGGGATACTAGTAAATTTCTTAATATATCTTTCCCTCGGGTACATGAATTCCCTACCACCTCTTGTCCATTATGTATAGTGATATCCCACTCATAAAAAATCCTTGAACCTAGAAGAAACAGGTTCCGATAAAGCATGAAAGTTACCCCCAAAAACCCCAATCCTCACTATCTCCCCCATTATTCAACTAGGGATAATAAATATTCCATTAAAATAGAGAGACACTTGTAAGTAAATGGAAGAGTAGACAATATTACACACACACCAAAATTGTGTTGATCACTCTATTAACATCAAATAAGGTTACATAAAAATACATCAAATTTTGGCTTAAGATATGTGAACTATGTTAACCACGCTAACAACCATTTGAGAGAATATCTCAACCACACACCATAATAGGAAATAGTTAGTTGGCAAGAATCTCTCAAATCCATCTAGATCTAACAACCTCCTAAAATATAGAAACAAACTCCTTCCATATAGACAAACTCTATTGAACAATGACAAAAAATAATCACAGCCATAAGTATGATTACACACAAGATGACAATTCAAAGTGAACAATTACAACACTCCCCCTTAGTGATTCCTTGTCTTAATATTAGTCAGGTCATGTCTTCATCATCACCTAGTTCTTTGCAACAAATGATCCACTATGAATTGAATAATATCCTAATCAACAAATTCTATATTTGGTCCATCCTCGCACTTTCACCTCACACCTCAATCATGCAGAGATAAAAAAACTACAAAATTCCATATAAAGGAACAACCATCCATCATAATGCATGAGTACCTAAACACTATAACCATTGGTCTAATAGGATTTCCTTCATGTACATGTTTCATTCAACCCCTTGATGAACTCCCCATTAATATACATTAAACTTCTAGTTTCTAGGAACCTCCTTGAGTCTACAACCAACATATGGATCTGCTCCTCCAAGTGTTTACCAAGACTATAATATATTTTACAACCAACATGGTCCGTTCATAGAGAATGCACCCAACACACGACCTCCAAGTGCTAAAGAACTACATAATAGAGACTACTACACTACACCAACAAGTTATCCAAATCAAAGGGGTATACATTCCTACCAATTTCTTACAGTAATATACCCTTTACATGTTACATACATAGATATATAGGTAGATATAATTAACATACTCCATCTCATGGAGACACCAGGTGAAAAATTAAATCTTTTCAAGAACCAATACATTAAATCAAAACATGACATTATAGACTTGCTATAAATACAATATGTGTTTCAATTTACCATGTGGTCAAGTCTTGTTTTATTCACACAAATCACAAGATTTACCTTTTTATCCTCCATCATATGATCTCCATTTTCTATCACAAGAATTGTCACCAAATTTCCTTGGACTGAGCTTTCTTCAATATGGGATTCATCTTTGAACATTCTTTCTCCTTCATTTTGTACCTAAAAAAAACTAATTATTGATGTCCATATAAAAAGAAATCCAGCTACCAAGATACATGGGTACCATCCGCTATACTCACCAATTCTTTAGGAATCATTTTCAATTACATGGTTCATCAACATGTTAGACTCCCCCTTAATCATAACTTGGTCCCAACAATCTCACATTCTTAGATTACTTCACACATTCCCCCCCCCTTAATCGAAAAATCAACTTCTTTGAATCAACATTAAGCTAGGATATGAGTACATATGCCACTTTCATACCTATCCAAGTGGATCATTCCAGAACTTGATGCGACATCCTTTCTATGCATAAGAAGGATACACTATACATGATTACATGTGCTACCACAGTAGTGCATGTAGGCTTGAATATCAAAGCTTATAAAACACCTTGAGAAACCAACTTTTCTATGGCTAAGATTTACAACTTGAACCAAAATCTCTAGAGTTTTAGTTACAACCGATCATGCAACCCCCACTTCTCAAAAGACACATATGCATCATTAAATAATTTCAATGTAGGTGCAACAAGTATTCAAAAAATTATTTACAACAACACCAAGTTTACTATTTCTCTTTGTTACCAATCATATGCCCAAAATATAAGTCCACTACTATCATTCTCATCTCATCACCATTATTTTTGCTTTGCCTCTTCATTTAAACTTTACCTTCTTTGTCTTTCACCAATCATCTCCTTTATACATCTACTCCAACATGCATCTTTTGATCCAATGAATTAACCATTTTTTCAATAGAGGGAACACATGATCCAACCATCCATATGTGACTACATTAATTTCTCACTTTTCTCACTCACGCAAATTACACTTGTGCACCAATATCATCCCTAATGTTTGAACTAAGTAAAGTGATCAATTTGACCCATCCGTCCAACCACAAGGATACACTTCTCACATGTCCAGGCTAAGGTGAACCCACTTGATTCTTCGGGTTACCTGTTGGTTCTATTGTGCACTATTCCTTTCCAGTTGCATGGTTTTCTTCATGCACTCCCTAAAAAACAGTGTGTCATATTATACAAATGACCCACATTTTATTCGCTACAAATGAGCCACATTTTACCCACACCAGATTCTCTGTAACGAACATGGTATTGTCATCTCCCATCAAGAAGCATTTCATATTTGGGATCCCCAACCTGAAAATCTCCAAAATGATGTGGGTGAGATGAACTACAGAACGGGGAGCGTTGGGGTGCATGAATTTAAAGCATAAAGTGTCCTTAGATACCTTGATCAACGAATCACTCGAAATATTGAATGGATGCCATTTTAAGATTTCTTCAAGTTTATGTCCCAATACAAAAGAAGAAAAGGAATATATGTCTCGAATTATGTATGCTAATGCAGTAGGAAATTTAATGTATGCAATGGTTAGTACAAGACCAGACATTTCACATGCATTTGGGGTTGTCCCTTCAGTATTTATGGAAAAAAGAATAGGAATAACTTTAAAAATGAAAGACACAGCAGTGAGGGAATCCTTGACTATATCCATTCTGATGTTTGGGGACCATCCCCTACTATTTTGTATGGAGGATCATCATATTTTGTTACTTTTATAGATGATTTCTCTAGGAAGGTGTGGATCTATATGTTTAAAAGAAAGGCTGATGTGTTTACCATTTTCAAGCAGTTTAGAGCTTTAGTGGAAAAGAGCACTGGTAGGTCCATTAAATGTTTAAGAACTGATAATGGTGGCGAATTTACGTCAATGGAATTTGAGAACTATTGCAAGGAGTTTGGGATTGATATGCATAAAACCAGTGCCTATACTCCTCAACAAAATGGAGTTGTTGAATGCATGAACAAAACTATTCTAGAGATAGCAAGGAGTATGCTTATTAACACCAACTTGCAGTAGGAACTATGGGTAGAAGCAGTACCTATGGCTTGTTATCTGGTGAATTGATCACCATCAACAACAATAGAATGCAATATTATTGAAGAGGTATGGAAAGGTCACCCTTGTAATTATTCTAATCTTAAAGTTTTTGGTTGTGAAGCCTATGCTCTAATTCCAAAACATCTGTGTTGTAAATTAGATCCAAAATAGAAAAGGCTTATCTTTGTTGGATATGGTGATGGTATTAAGGGGTACAGTTTATGGGATACTACTTCCCATAAGATCACCATTAACAAAGATGTAATATTTGATGAATCATCTCTCATCAAATCAGATGTGGATGTTCAAATGAAACATGTAGAAGTACCAAAATATTAACAGATTCAGTTTGAACCTCGTTCAAATACAGATGAATGTGAACATGAACAAGTTTCTGAAGAGGTTCATGAAGAGGTTCTACAGAGTAAAATAGGGATGATGATGACAATCAACAGATTGTGGATGAGCCACAAATTTCCCTAAGGAGGTCTACACGGGTCAAAGCTCCTCCAAGAAGGTATGATGATTTTGTTTTATATATTTCTTTAAGTATTAATGATGATGAACCTTTGTGCTATAAGGAATTTTTGGAGGGTTCTAACAGTGAAAAATGGAAAGAAGCAATGAAGGATGAAATGAATGCGTTAGCAAAGAATGCTACATGGGACCTAGTATAACTTCTAAGAGACAGGAAAACTATAGGTTGCAAGTGGGTCTACAAGCTGAAGAAGGGTGTTGATGATAAGGTGGAAAGGTACAAAGCAAGGATGGTTGTGAAAGGATATTATTAGAAAGAAGGTATTGACTTTCATGATATTTTTTCACTAGTTTTTAAAATCATTTCAATTCAAAGTATGTTAGCATTGGTTGCATTAATTGATTTGGAGTTGGAGCAGTTAGATGTTAAGACCGCTTTCTTACATGGAGATTTGGATGAGGAGATTTACATGGAACAACATTAAGGGTTCGTTCAGAATCGCAACAAGAAATTTGTTTGCAGGCTCAAGAAATCATTGTATGGTCCGAGGTAGTCACCCAAACAATGGTGCAAGAAATTTGACTCTTTCATGGTGAGCCAGAATTATACAAGGAGTGAGTATGATCATTGTATCTACTTTAATAAATTTAATAATGGCATATTCATTATCTTAGTATTGTATGTTGACGATATTCTTTTAGCAAGAAAAATCATAACTGAGATCAACAAGTTAAAGGCTCAAATGGATAGGACATTTGATATGAAAGATCTAGGAGTAGCAAAGCAGATTTTGGGCATGGAGATATTCAGAGACAGAAGGAATGGTAAGATTTGGTTGTCACAACAGAAGTATGTCGAAAAAATACTTTTGAGGTTTGGTATGAACAGTGTGAAACCAGTTTCTGTACCTTTCACTTCCCATTTTAAGATTTCTTCAAGTTTATGTCCTAGTACAAAAGAAAAAAATGAATATATGTCTTGAATATTGTATGCTAATGCAATAGGAATTTTAATGTATGTGATGGTTAGTACAAGACCAAGCATTTCACATGCAATTGGGGTTGTTAGCAGATATATGGAAAATCCAAGTAAAGAGAATTGGGCAGCAGTGAAATGGGTGCTTCATTATTTGAGGGGCACAAGTGATTACTGTATCACCTATAATGGTGGTCGTGAGTTGGTTTGTGGATATGTTGATTATGATTTTGTAGGTGATTTCGATAAAATGAGGTCAACTTCAGGATATGTTTTTACTCTTGTAGGTGGAGCTATTAGTTGGATATCAAAGCTATAGAGCATTGTTTCTTTATCCACTACAGAAGCATAATACATTGCTTCTTCACAAGCTTGCAAAGAGGTAATTTGGTTAAAAGGTTTGTTTGGTGAGTTTGGAAGCATGCAGAACAAAGTAAAGCTACTTTGTGATAGTCAAAGTGTTATTCACTTGGCAAAGAATCCAACCTACCACAGTAAAACTAAACATATTCCTATTAAGTACCATTTTGTAAGACAGGTCATCGATGAAGGTGGAGCTTCTCTTGAAAACTTTCATACAAAAGAGAACTACACAAACATGTTCACAAAACTAGTACTTTTAGAGAAGCTACGATGGTGCTTGGCTTATCTAAGCTTTCATAAAAGGTGATGAAAAAAAGGAGGAGCAAGTTATCAGGTTAATTGTTGTCAAGGTGGAGATTGTTGGTATATGGTGACAACTAGTTCCCCCACAAATGGATTTTAGAACCTATTATTGAGCATTGGTTGTAACTAATTAGAATAAGTTAGAATTTGGATATGACCACATTCAATAATTAGTTTCTTGTGTAAATCACTATAAATTTGTGTATGCCCATAGAGGCTGGGAAACTGAGAGATGAGAGTGTGAGCATGTTGTAACTCTCCATATTATGAACAATAAGATAAATCAATACCCTTCTTGGTGGACATAGCCCGGGATTCTCAACTAAGCTCTATTGGATTAATAAATCCTTTATTAGTCCCTGCCACCGAAAGACTTTATCCCTGCCTCCGACGGGGACTATAACTTTCACGCAACTATTAAAGGCCTATTAAATAGTCTATTATGCAACATTAATTGGTACAATATGCATCTTTTCAATAAGTTTTCCTTAGGTTGTGAATTATTTTTTATTTATTCTTCTTCTTTTTTAATTAAAAATTATTTTATAATTTTTTAAAATTCATATTCTCATTTTTTAATTGGCCATCATGCTATTGACGAGACTAAATACCCCTAATGGCTGGAAAAATATTTTCTCAATTGTTTAAGTATAAAATTGATTTAAAAAGAAATAAAATTGATCCATCACCCCATGGCGATCTGCATGTGCAACTGTGACAGTTTTTGTTGTTGCAGTCGATGCCATACCTGTGGTCATCTGCATTGACAACCACCGCTTCTCACCTCCTTTCCATTACCATTTACTCATCTTCCTTCCACCACTCTTGTTCCCGAGATGCATTATCTACCATTCACTGTATTTCCACCACTCATGCTCCCGAGATGCATTCTCTACCATGTTGTCAAGATGCATTCTATTTGGTGGGAGATCCTTACCCTCGACATTCAGAAATTTGTTGCATGTGACTACAAAGTACAGTTTTTTCGATGTAGATAGAGTGATTCGACTGGAACATGGGAACGATGCTTAAACACTCATGACAGGGAGAGGAGTGTGTGCCTATCTCCCACTCTTTTACTTATTTTGGGGTCCAACGCTACAGGTTGAATCTACTTTTTGCTTGATACACTAGATTTAGAGCCCACCCGAATCAACAAGAGGCATTTCACCCACTTCCTTCATAGAGGGGAGGGGTATTTAATCTAGGCTTAAGAGCTCTATCCCTTTATTGCCAATGCTCTCGATCAAAGACGAGGGGGTGGGGGGATTTGGTATCATTTGCTTGCACACCCTTCTATAAAACAATCGTCGAGTTGGGACCAACGCAGGAAAGGAAATACGCATAGATGTTATTATACGATGCAGTATTCGTGGGCATTGTCGGCTATTTGATCCTTTACCATCGCAACATCTCTGATTAGCAATAATACTCCCACCATTGGCCATATCTAAGGCCATCAATCTAAACAAAAGTATGCAAATAAACACACCTATTTCTTCCTCACGCACAATAATATAGTAATTTTCATTTTCATGCTTAGTAATACAGTAACTTTCAGTAATACAGTAATTTTCATCTATTTGCATGGATCTAATAGAACATATTTATGCTTGTGTATGGATTGATGGTCAGTGCCAAGGTGCCAAATCCACTGGATGCCTCTATACAGATGTCATATTTAGTTATTCAATGGGGTGTGTCATTGCCCCCCTTTTTTCTTCCAAATAAATATTTGTCCACAATCAGATCCACTCACAACATACTGAGTGTTAGCACCAAAAAATTTTGCACCCTTCACAGTCTGGTCATTTTGAAGTCCTTCATAAAATGTGGGTGCTTCCAATTCATTTGACTTCTTAGATGAAGTAGAATTTGGGTTGGGGCCCAAACTCGTTTCTTTTTGAAACAAGTAAATGAGCTAATCATTATATGAAACAAGTGATTCACTTTGCATAGAATAATCCAGACCTGTTATGTTAACCTGGTGATTGTCAATCAGTGGGTGAGGCGAGAATGAATCTACGGGTTGATCTTCATTGCTTGATGCATCCCAATGATAATTCTAAATTTTAAAACATGTGCATATTCACCAAAACCACCAATGGCAAAACATTTTGGATTTCTAGGCGCTATTACAAATGCATTAAGAAACACAATTGTGGAATGGCTTGACTTGTTTGCACAAAAAGAATGGCAGGTAAAGAGCTTGGTTGGATTCTAGGTTCTCAAACCAAAATGTTGGACAACTCCATATTCACCGTAGTTGAAGAGAGATGGAAGTTGAAGAATATGTGAGGACCGTGGAAATCAGGTGATCACTTCTCTCATCACACTGTCATTCCTAAACTCCTTATTTTCATTCGACATTTTCATGAATTTTTCAACCTCAAGTATGGACCTATTTTCTAGATCAGAAATGTTTTGGTTGGCCATATAGAAATCAAATATCACATCATCCCTCACAGCCTGCAATTGCAAACAAGGTTCATTATCTTGATTTAGGCAAGTAAGGAGTTCATCGATATATTTATAGTTGTCGTCAATGTAATGATTATAACATTGGAGGTCTTCCTCGGCTGAGCATATTATAGTATTTAGTTATTTAGTTATTTATTGGATTATCCCCCGTGCCTAGGCCTACGAGGGGCTGATCTAGGACCACAAGAATTCCCATGAATTTTAGTTATTCTCTTCCCACTCAACATCTGGAGCCGGGGGCTCCCGAGAACCACTGTTGAGACTATGATCTCACTCCTATCATTTTTTCAGGCAAGCCTCATGGTTCTTTCTTTTTGCAACTTTGTACAACAACTAATGCAAATTGGTGACTAAGCTTAGATTAATCTAAGTCTTTTACTAGTCATACTTCATCGAATTTCAGTAGTTTTTTGAAGCAATATTTACAGTATGGAAGAACTTGAGGATTACCAAGTCAGGAGATTCTCATACTCGAATAAAAAAAATATCTTGCAGTGGAAGTAAGGTAAGGGATAAGAAGGGTTTCTAACCAACACAAGGTTAAGGAAGACACCAGATCTAAGGCGCGACCACAATCCAAACTGATTCCTGTTAGCAACACACAATCAATCTAACCCTACTATCAAAAACAAGAAAGGTGTGACAACCAACAGTGCAATAGGTAAAGGAGAAAAATAGTGAGATGCTTCGAACCATTAAAAAACTTTTTTTAAGCTAAACCCTGGAAATAACTTGTCAATCACAAATTTACAAAGATAACATCGTACATGGTTAAAGCATCACTTGAAGCATGGACTCAGGCTTAGTGTGTGGAATAGTTTGAAAGATTCTTCCACTTGCTGACCTAGCATTCCAAAACGTGCCCGTACATCAACCTAGAGAAGCCCCAGCAAAAGAGGATTTTGTTTCTCCTTAGATGAGTCAATTTTATGGCTCGAAAAAGGATAAATTAAGGAGGAATGTGAGAAGCAATTGATTAAACAACCACCGGTTTACATTAATATAAAAAATATCTTATGAAATTAGATACAAAATAATAAAGTACTTAGTTTGAGTTTTAAAATAAGTTTGTGTTTAAAAGTCAGAAAAAAAAATTCATAGTGAACATGTTAGTCCATTATTCTAAACTAGCAACAACCACTTTTATGTAAAAAATGGTTGATATATGCCGATCGGCGCCATTAATTTGAAAAGGTAGAAAATGGCGCCAATCGTATATCAACCACTTTTTACATAAAAATGATTGTTGCTAGTTGATACCCGACATGTCTTCTTGACCACCATTAATATATTAATACATAATTAATGTTTTAATTAATTATTACATTAATATTATATTAATGTAATGTATTACAATAATGTATAAATGTAATCTATAAATTAAAGTATTAAATTACATTAATATATAATGTAGTTGATTGATACATTAATAGTGTAATGTATTAATTAATTAATAAATTTATACATTATTAATTAATACATTGCAAAAATATTGATAAACTAATAAAATAAAACATTAATAATATAATGATACATTGATGTATTGTATTAATGTAATGTATAAATTAAAATATTAATTTACATTAATATATAAAGTAACTTATTAATTGAATGATAGATTAGTAATGTAATATTAATATTACATATTAAAAATATTAATATTAATATTTATAATAAAACATAAATATTGATATTTAAAAAATAATTTTAAAGAATTGATACATTAAAAAGGTATGAATACTTTAGTAATACATTATTAAAGTATTAATCCATTAATAAATATATTATTAAAGTAATAATACATTAATACATTAGTAATACATTATTAAAGTAATAATACATTAATAAATTAATAATACATTATTAAAGTATTAATACATTAGTATAGTAATTTACAATGACCATGCTTCAGTATGGTTGGCCATGATCATGGCTAACTTTGGTAGAACTTTGTTGGCTTTGGGAAGGAAAGGTTCACTATGGTTGACATGGTTAATTATAGTTGACCATGACCATG